>JAPVRG010231884.1:0-10253 GCA_029783565.1 Rhagoletis cerasi | reverse complement strand
CTGTCCGCAAGATAACTCGAGTAAAAACTGAGATATCTCAACAAAACTTGGTACGCATATTTCAATTTGGATAAGGATGGACGGCAAAATCGGACAATAACCACGTCCACTTCCCATATAACGGTAATTTTCAGAAATACGAAATCTCCAATACATCAGTAACTACTGAAGCTAATTTACTCGAAACTTATATTTGTAATAATTCCTTGCAAGAAACACGATTATATGAAATTTTAAAGAATGGCCTTGGGATCCCCAATTATGATTACATATCTGGGTAACCATTTTATCAATTTTTTCCAAACTCAATATAATTAATGTACTTGACACAAAAAAGCAATATGTTGAAAATATTTGAAGTCGGGCTAAAAGCACGCCCACTTTTCATATAAGAGTAAAATTCATAAATATGAAAACTTCGATATTTCGAAATTTTAATTTCGTTAATTTACTCAATGCCGGTTATTTACTCAATGTTGGTACTCCCAACAATCACTTAACAAGAAATAGGATTTTATGGACTCTTGGAAAATGGGCATGACACTGCCCACTTATGCCTACTTAAGTTTATCTCGGTAACCGCTTTATCGATTTCTACCACACAATAATTTATTTAAGTCTATATAACTGAGCATATTATAGAATATGTTCGAAATAGGAAAAAACCACCCCTATTTACCATGTAACGGTAAGTTTTCAGTTTTCGGGTATTTAATGTTCGGTTTCGCCCGAACTTAGACTTCTTTAATTGTTTATGTTTTACTTATGTTCTCGCGATATATTCTCAGAAGTTCATCGCATTACTCTTTGGCCAAATCGAAAACTCCAAGAGCCACCTCATCAGATGCTTTCATTGTACATGCTTCTGAGCCATATGCCAGCACAGGCAAGATGAGTGACTTATAGAGTGTGATTTTTGTACGGCGAGAGAGGACATTACTTCGCAATTGCCTACTCAGTTCCAAGTAGCACTTGTTGGCAAGAGCGATTCTACGTTGGATTCAAGGTTGATATTGTTATTCGTGTTAATACTGGTTCCTAAACAAATGAAGTCGTTTACTTTTTTGAACTTGTATCTCTCAACAGTGACGTGGGTGCCGAGACGCTTATGCTCTAACTGTTTGTCTGATGAGAGGAGATACTTCGTTTTGTCTTCGCTCACCACCAGACCCATCTCTATCTGATTCCGAGAAGGAAGAATAGATGTATCCCTTGTTTTTACCGTATGCCGTTGGCATACGCCAGTAATTTTACGCTACGTTCTTGTATAGCTTTTATTATCTTCTCCAATATCAGATAAAAGAAATTAAACGAAAGGTTTTCTAGTACTCTTCGATAATATTTTACTTTTGCACACATTTCGATCTTAAAAGTAAAAATTTCACAAACAAACAGTTTTATAATCTATATTTTGATATGATTGGATAAAGCTTGATGCCAGGAGCTTCGGTGAGCAAATCGTATTTTCTCACAAAAGTCAGTTACGCGGTTTTGCAAAACCACGATAAGAAAAATCATTTGCAATACAAACATATACTTTTCTAAAAACTACAATATAACTTTAAACTTTCTAAAATATTTTCATAGTTCGTTTCTGCAAAATACGTTTGTATTTGTTTTAGTGCTCTTTCCACTTTTTATTAAGGTTTTCCTAATTGGATTATTGAAATTATTTGTGAACAAATTTTAAGTGCATGAATTTATAATAAAAAAAAATTCTTATTTTTCAAGGTATTCGTCGGAAATTAAAATGCATTTAAGAAGAAAATGCAGCTTATTTGTGCATTTATGGCCACAAGTCAATCGCAGCAAAGCGATGTTCACAAGCGAATGGAGAACTGAAGAGAAACGCAATGATGCGAAAATCCAATTTTTATGTACATATGCTACACAACTAAAATGCACATACTTTTAACACATGCGGACAGATATTTACTACTTTTCCAGTATCAGATACATACATATGTGTATGTACTTACACTGTTTATTTTACAACTGAGGAAAAATTGGAAGGAAGTCGCTGCTTGAGGTGAAATACTTACACATACATATTATAACATAGCAATGCTTTATACGAAAATATTTTAGAGGAATCTAAGAAAAAATATCACTTGAATCTGAATATATAGTAAATTCGTTTTATGCACATAAAAGTGTGTTAAAAAGTTGTATGACAATGAATTTGCTTGGAAGGGGGCGTCCCTGAAAGACAGAAAAGCAAAGCAGATGTTATTGGGTAAAAAAATACGTTACCGTTATTTAAAGATTATGACGAAATCGATTTTTTGCACTAACGGGTGTATTCTCTTTTGGTAACAAAATTCTTGTTACCGGTAAATAAAGTTCCTGTTTATTTTTAAACCCTTTTCGCATTCTGCGCACTCTTGTAAACGGTACATTTTGTTACCGTCTCATAAGCAGGTAATAAAATATTGCGCCGCGAAGTATGCTACACCAGAAATTCCACAAAACTTCATAGCTGAATTCCTGAATGGATTAAATTTTTAGCAAGGTACCTAGAATCGCGGTTACAAAAAATTTTATCAATTTTCGGTAACAAAATTGCCCCGTTACAAAATGTTCGGTAACAAGCAGAATAGGCCTGCTAAAGTCCCCATTAAACCCTTTATCGAAGAGCTTATAGTCATACATTTTTAGCCTCTGAAATTGGCTTTTGAAATTCTTTAAATAAGTGGCGTATTTACAGCCCGAAAATATACTTATTTTTTTTAATGGGCTCCAACTCGGTGTTTGTAATATTTTGTCTGCGCAGTCGATCCCTCCCCATTCTACGAATGTTTGCTGCTTCCAGAAGATCTCCAACTTCTTCTCTGCACATTATTTGCGAAACCATTTCCTTTCCTCTTTCCTTTTAAAATTCTTATTTCACTTTTTGCACCTCTCACTCCCTTTGCATCAAATGTACAATATCATTTTTTTAATTGCACCTTTCACTTGTTTATTTTCAATAGCATGAAACATCCCTGCACACCAAAGTTTTAAGAATCTTAACGAAGTCTTTAAGAATATCGGAAGCATGCTCCGTATTCTGTGTCGGTTTCTTTACGAATCTCCAAAGAAAATCACACGAAATGGTTGACACGAACTCGTAAAGAAATTCCTGTATGACCTTTAAAGAAAATTCTTTAAAAATTTTTAAAAAGTATATATATATATACTAGCGGCCGTTGTGGTGTAGTGGTAAGCAGTGCGCGCTTTCACTTGGCAGGCCTGGTCAAAGCAAAATCGCAAAAAAAAATTTAGAAAAAATGTTTTTTCTTAACAGCGGTCGCTCCTCGGTAGGCAATGGCAAACCTCCGAGGGTACTTCTGCTATGAAAAAGCTTCTCATAAAAATACAATCGCCGTTCGGAGTCGGCGTAAAACTGTGTGTCCCTCCCCTTTGTGTGACAACATCAAGGCGCACGCCACAAATTGGAGGAGAAGCTCGGCCAAATACTAACATATGTGTCAGTGCCAATCTATTATTATTATTATACTAGCAGCCCGCACCCGGTTTCATACGAGCCGATATTAAAATATGGCTTATAAAATACTGCCACAAAGTAAAGGGAATAATTTCGTATAATGTTATATTATAATGTAAATTAATATATAATGTATAATGTATATATAATGTATAATGTAAATTAAATCGAACAAATGCCTTATTATTCTTATTATTCGCGCGGAGTGATAACTACACATAAGTAATTTCTGATTTTATTTTGTAAGATGGATAAATATACATATGCAGTGCGTAGTGATTTATACGAAATTAGTGCCAAACCAATTTGAAAATACAACTGGAGCGGGCTTGGTATTAATTTTAAAATGTTAATCTTGGCCAAACATAGAAAAGGTCTAAAAAGTTTAAAATCGGACAATAACCACGCCCACCTCCCATATAACCGTAGTTTACAGAAATACGAAATCTGCGATAAATCAGTAGCTACTGCAGCTAATTTACTCAAAATTTATCTTTGCAATAAATTTTTAGCCAGAAATACGATTATAAGAAATCTTTAGAAAATGGGCGTGGCACCGCCCACTTAGGATTACATATGCGTATCTCGTTAACCGTTTTATCAATTTCTACCAAACTCGGTATGATTAAAGTAGTTGACACAAAAATGCAAGACGTTGAAAACGTTTGACATCGGGCCCACTTTTATTATTCGATATTTCAAAATTTATAAACGCAAATTTACTCAAAGTTGGTACTCACAATAATCTTTTAACAATAAATAAGATTTGTATGTACTTTTATAAAATGGGCGTGACACCGCCCACTACTTAAGTTTATCTTGGTAGCCGCTTTATCGATTTCTACCAAACAAAGCTAAATTATTTCTTTATGTCTAACTGAGCATATTATCGAAAATGTTTGAAATAGAAAAAAAACCCCACCCTGCTTACCACGTAATGGTAGGTTTCAGATTAGTGAAGAAAATGATGCTTAATACGTGCGCCGGGTGTTTAATGCAGCCGACGTGAATAAGAGTATATATTCAGTATGCTTAACTTACCTTAATTCCATGAAAGCAATGCCATTTACCACAATTTGGTAAAGGGAATGCCATTATAGGTATAAGAATTTTCCTGACATGTACACCATGCAGATATACGTATATATTCACATATTTACTTAGTACGTGGTGGTGTAATGTCTGCCGTTGATTAGTGGAAATATTTTAATAGAAATAAATTAAACAATTCAATAAAATTCTCTCATACATACATAGTTATCAAAATCTTATTAAATACGATTTCTTTTGTACGAAATTCCTTTACAGCATGACGTAATTTCAAAATAATAACGAATTTACCTCTAACCACTCCGTTTGCATTTGATGCAGTTGTAAGGTGTCTCTTTTAACTGAATTACAATCAGTCTAATTAGCTAAGTAATTCACAGTAACGTTATTGTAGCGTCTTCTGCAAACATACATGTCTACATACACACTTTCCTAAACACAAACGCATAGCATGCATTCATGTGAATTCATTTAGAAAGCAACAGTTGCTAACATTGAAACGATGAAAAGACCAACAAGTTGTATGCATTTGAATACAAACATATTCGATTCATAAAAAGCAGTAAAGCACACTTGAAATCTCTATTGAAATTGCTTTCAAAATGCAGCAACTGCTATATGTACATGTGAAGGTACAGTGAAGAGCATCAGGTTACAGTGCAACAGCAACGCCGAGCATGCAGCAGTCGCGTAAATAGGTAAAGGATAAAAGCTGTACAAGTGCAAATGCAGGTTGTAATATCTGTACTATATACATATGTACATATGTATGTAGGTATTTATGCACGGGACGCACTGAATAACTCAGCAAAATTTTCCTTTACAGTATTTCACTTAAAGGTATTTCCACTCAGAACTTTTTTCGAAATTATGTGTAATGTGAATAGATCAATTAATTAAAATAATAGTAGCTAAGTATATGTTTTTCAATTATTTCCAGAAAAGAATAATCGGCCAAGAAATTAAGGATTAATCAAAGTTTATTTTGTGAAAAAACTTCACGAAACGTATCGTTTTGATCACTTACTTGCTTTAAAACCATTTACCAAAAACCAATGACCATTTATTAAAAGAATGACCATCTCGCAAAAATAACGCATTTATGTAAAATGTTTTTGTAAGAAGATGGCTGAGTGAACTGGTAGCCGAAAGTAATATTTTTTTGAGTATACCCCGACCTCGAAAAGTGGCTAACATATGGGGTTAGGAAAAACACTATTCAAGTTTCCTAGAAAACTGCATTAAATGGTTGTCTTACGAATAAAGTTGGATTGACTTCATTTTAATTCATAAAATATTTATTTGGAAAGCTGTAAATAATTTTTTTTTTCATTCAAGCGTGTTAATATTTATGACTGGAACATATATGTAATATTTAATTCTATATCGGCAGTATCTATGTACAAGTGCAGTCAGCAAATATTACAGTACAGATTTATAACAAAGAGAAAAGCAAAAGCCAGTAACAGCACATAAAAAATTACAAAAGAATTGAAAACAAATCGCAGTGGCGGTACGTAAAGAATTAAATAGAATTCGGACTTTTAATTTTGTGAAATCTATAATTGCAGAAACGTCGCAAATGTTGCTTTTAATGTGAGAAAAGTGTATGTTTTACATAAGTTTTTCGTAATAAGTGTATTAAGACAGCTTTTATCAGAACCATCTTAAAGCGTAAGTTAGCCAAGACTTACGATAAAATTTAACTCAACTTAGACCAATCTACCATACCAGCAATACGTGTTTCTAGTTAGCCAAAACTCAACTTACCTTAGAAAACTTAGAGAGCTGTAGGATTTAGATTCCTAAGTTAAGTTTTTACGGAAATTGAGAGCGGTGAGAGAATCAGGATGCCATTTCATTAATAAACGTAAAATTAGGTTGCCAAATGATGTTGTCATTGATGCCATATCCAGTGATATCATGTCATGTGGCGAAATTGAGCGTAGGTGAAGTGAGTTTAAATGTGGTGAGTTAAGTAGTGGTGTTTTTGGTATGGGGAGTTAAGGTGTGTTGAAATTAGGTGTGGTGAGCTCAGGTGGAGTAAGTTTTGAAGCCGAGGTGAGTAAAGTTAAGGGGAAGTGAGTTGAAATGAAGTGAGGGGATTTAACAAGAGCTGTGGTGGATTAAGGTGAAATGCGTTAACGAACGTGCATAACCTAACATAATATAACATAACATAAAATAACCTAACATAGCATAACTTAACATAACATAACACGACATAAAATAACATGGCATAATAAAGCATAACGCAACATATTCTGTTCCTTGTCTCTAATTTCAATCTAAATTGTTCTTGCACCGATGCTTCACATTGATTTTTTCGCTCTACTTTAAACTAATTTGAAATGTTAAAATTGTCTGCACATCAGCATCAAAATACCTTTCTAATGATGTACAATTGTTTATGCCTTAGAAGTATAGCTTAGCCGTAAAAGGAGTGTAAAGGAGACATCTTCATCTGGTTTTATCTTTTTTTTTCAAGATATTCCTCGCACTGTTGCTTCCAATTTAACTTCCCCTCACTGAGCAGCTTAGCTTAATTTCACGGCTATCTTTCGCAACAAATTTTAGCGCAGCTAAGTTTTCTTCATAAAACAAATTAAAGAAATGTTGGTATTGCTGCCAGCTGCTATTGCCGATCGTTGCTTCCAACTTCACTTTGGTTTGGCGTACACTTTTCACAAATTTAAATTTTCCCACAAGTTTGACATCCTCCTTTTGTTTGCAATTTTACTCTATTTTTCTGCATTTATAGTTTTTTCAGCTCGTTGCTCATATTTTTTGCGTTTCCATTCTGCATGAAAAAATGTTTACTAGAAAAAAAATAGCATAATATATCTGGTTATAATTTTTTGTTAGTTTAAACTTTCTCCATAAAATTGGTAGCTGTCTTTCCAGCTTCGTTGTTATTTTATCTACGCGCACAGTTGGTTTTTAGCTGAAATGGCGAGGAAACATATAAGAAAGTTCTAAGAAAAATATAATAATTGCATATATACATACTAATGCCAGAAGATAAAAGTTTTATTTAAAAACAGGAATTTGAATGGTTTGACTTTCAATATTAAATGTGCTGGTCTCATTGCAAACGTAAATGGATTTTAGCAGAGATAGCCTACACAATCAGCAAATTCCAATATACCTACATATAGCTTGACGTATTATTGATTATAACTCCGAAAAAAGTGCTTTATAGGTGTAAACTTTTTTTCGTACAAAAGAGGAAATGAGATTAAATCTCTTATGACTCCCGTATAACTTAGTGAGACTTAAGCAGTTTTGAGCGAAAAGTAAGGCTGAATTTGATAAATTAAATTCTGAACAACAAATGATTAATAATTCCCAGTAAACCACACTTATGATAATTATGCTCTCTCCCTAGTTGCACGACTATAATTAATTTCAACTCTTGCGTTATCTTTGGGCACTCGGGGAATGGTGAGCAACCCATATGCGAGATATGGTAACCAACTCATGGGAATCCGTCGGTCATGGCTGTAAGACATTGAGCTTCGATGGACGCTTTCGAGAATACAAGACAGCTTTTTAACTAAAAAAGGATGGTTAACCGTAAAAAAAAGCTTCATACTGTGTCTACTCAGTGGCAAGAGATTCGATGCTTAGAGCTATGTCTTCTCAATAAAACCAGTTCAAACCCCACAAAAACATATCATGTTCCTTTCTAATGAACACGGATTTTATTACCGCGTTCTCCAACTAGTAATTCCTAGCAGAATAGAAACTCCATAAATTTAAATGGTTCAGTAAAAGAGCAAAGCAAATATTTTCACTTTATAAAAACAAAGCTATGGAAATTTAAACTCTGCAACTTAAAATTTTAAAGTCGGAAAGATCACAAATTACCCCGATCTTCATGAAAAACTTAAATCATTTTCCAACTAAATAAATTACTGCATGAAAATGGCAGCGAATTGCTGAAAAACTCGCAATTCATCCGAAAGCACGCAAAAGGGTGTGGCAAAAAGAGAAAATTAAAAAGAATTTCCGGAAGAGGGCTGAAAAAAAACAAGGCTATTATATAAACAAGCAATGGAAAAAGTAAGCAAAGTACAACGGAAGTAAAAATCCCAGTCCTTTTATTAAAACCCTTCCTGATTTTCTTTTTTTGCCATTCACTTTAGCTGTCCTTCAAATAATTTCATCTCAGCTCTTCACTTGAAATACTTTCATGCGCAGCAAATTTGCAACCGCCCACCAATTAGTTACGTAAATAAAGGGCAGAAAATGATAATACGTAGAGAAAAATACAAGTATGTAGAGAAAGTTCCGTTGAGGAATATTACTTTGAGTAATATATAATAAAATGTTTTTCAAAATTTACTGGAAAATACGAAATGAACTGTGATCGCTTGGCGAATGTTAGTTGTGGAGCGCATACTCACACAAACGGAGGGACTTGAAATTTTACGCCGTTTTCATACAGTAGATGGGTTTTTATAGTGGGCTCTTAAATATGATTGACCTTCATGTGCTTGGTATTCTACATTTGTAGTTTTTTCCGAAAAATAATAATAAGTAAAATATTTCCACAACAAGCGTGTCTGAGGTTTTCAGTAGCTTCCTGAAAATCAGTTCTATGCAATTTTGGCTATTAAGAGTACAAAAAAATTATTTACGAGACCTTTCAGACCTTCTTTTTAAAAATTGACATCTCCTGGCCGATAGTATACAAATGAATGAATTATTCGGCTACAAATGGCTGTCTATGAAACTTTTCAATCACGAGCACATGAAGGTTAAGATTTTTTTTTTGTCTTTTGGATTTTGTGCTTACCTGGCATCCATCGAAGTGACCAAGGCGGCCTCCAATTTGTTAAATCTATGATTGCTATATTCTTATCTAAATTGATTACACTCAAGTTATAAGGGCAAGCTTCGCGCAAACTTCGAGTCTCTTAAAATACTGATTTATTAAGAATCAGAATCAAAGACCAGCAATCGGATAATCACTATCTGATATAAAAAAGTATCAATCGGGCTTCCACAAGGATCTGTATTAGCTCCTATTTTGTTCAATATTTATATAAATGATATTACTGATTGCCTTAAATACTGTGATGTAAAATTATTTTGCGATGATACGCTGCTTATGCTTAGTGGAGATAATATACCTGAAATAACCACTAAGTTACAAGATGATTTAAACGAGGTATATAACTGGCTATGCTTAAACCGACTTAAATTGAACGTATTGAATTTATGGCTATATCAAAACGTAATTTTTAGCGCACCGAGTTGCAGAATCTACATATATAAGCAATGAACCAATTGAAAGAGTTAATACATTCAAATATCTAGGAATTAAAATCGATGATAAATTTAACTTTAATGAACACATTGATTACACGGTGGCAGAGATAGCCGAAAAATTATACATTACGCAACGAACCTGCAAATACCTAAGTAAAAGATACAAGGCCATGGTTTATAGATCTATAATTGATCCTCATTTCATTTACTGTCCAACCATATTTTTATACCCGAGCGCACTTGTGCACAAGGGTATATTAAGTTTGTTCACATAACGGTTGTTTGTAACAGCCTAAAGGAATCGAGAACGATATAGACATATGTATACCAAAATGCTCAGAATGAAAAGAGAAATCGATTAAGCCATGTCTGTCTGTCCGTCCGTCCGTCCGTGTACACGATAACTCGAGCAAAAATTGAGATATCCTAATGAAATTTG
>JAPVRG010231873.1:0-15321 GCA_029783565.1 Rhagoletis cerasi | reverse complement strand
GTATATAGTCTCCAGGCCGCACAGTGGATCAGCAGTGGTATAAGCGTGTCATAATTGAATTTTCCGAAAGTATCATTTTCTGAGTTATTTGTGTGAAAATGATAAGAAGTATATCCAAATAATTGATTTCATTAAAAATTTCACAATTTTAACTTGATTCGTCTTAAAAAAATTAGCTCAAAGATGAAAAAATTATCTGCAAAAGTTGAGTTTTTTGTAACCTTATTCCTTGTTTATGCTATTGGTAACATATATAAATTACATATAATTGGAAATGTTGTGACTTGCACTTTTAAAAAACCAGAATTTAAATCAGGATTGCTTTTTAAAAAATAAATTTTTTAAAGCTCCAAAATTTTATTTTCTTATTAGCGAGAAGAGTTTTAACTAGTAGAGCTGTCTGCCGCTGTCAAGTTATATACACCGTTAGAATTCGCGAAGCATTAAATTTAAGGTGAATTAAAAAATTTTTGGCAGAATTCGCCGGCCTGGCATCCAGCCCAATTTTTGTGGCATATGGTAGGATTACAAAAACAGAGTTTTATTACATTTTACTATTTTCGACATTAGTATTGTTTAAAAATTTGGTTAATTTGCATTTTCTAGAAAAAAATAAAATTTATATTAAAAAATCGGCTTTCAAAAACACGGTTTCTATGAGAAAAATAATCGGTAATCGGTACAAGAATATTTTCTTTTTCTATTTTTGGGTAGAGTTTGAACTGGTTGCAGAGAAAATAATTTTATAAATCGGTTTTCAAAAACCGGTTTTTGTAATAAGTAACCGGTAACCGGTGCAAAAAAATAGAAAAGGTTCAATTTGAAATTTACACTTCAGTAGACAATAAGAAATTAAATTCTATAAAATTTGCTATTGAGAAAGTTTAATTTTGTGGAAACGACCGAAATTTCCGAAAAACGTCCATTGCTCCAAAATTTTTCCTCCCAAAATTTTTTTCAAATAAAAACCCTTCGATAGCTTTTATGGAATAACATTTTGAAAAATAATCCCCTATATTTTTTTTATGAATGATGGAAATTTTTTATATTAATCATTATTGTGCGTTGCACTTATTTAATTGGAGATACGATCTGAATCAAGACGTTTATTATTCGGGCGAATTGGGGGAATTTAGAGTTCAAAATTCTAATGAACGTTGGGAAAAAGCAAAGCGGACAGAAGAACGCTTCATCGATATCAGCCTATTTATTGGCAAAGATATAGATTTATGTATTTTTTAAAATTCTGTTAAATGTATTTATATAACGGAAAGACGATATTTGCATCGATATCACTTTATTTCCTAATTTTTATTTTCATCGATAACTGTTGCCGATGTTGATGTCGGTTTCTCCACAATTGTTGTTATCTGCACTGTTATCACTATGCATAGGTTTGCATATCACTATAATGAGAAAGTTCGAATATATTTATCGATATTTTTTAATTATCGTTATAAATATCGATATATTTATCGATATTAGCCTTTTCCTCGGCAACGATATAGATTTACATGTTTTTCAAATTAATTTTAAATTTATTTATATATTTATCGATAGTAATAAAGACGGCATATCGATTGCAAAGTATTTTTTGTCCATTGCCATTGAGTGTGCCATTAAACATACAAAAATGCGCTTGCCCTAAAAATCACAGCTGCAAGACTTGTGAAATTTTATGCTTCGCAACGATATTTTTTAAGGTATCAAATTCATTCTTCCGAACTTAATCTGCAATCTGCTGCCTGCAACACCGCTACATTAATTATCCTCACACATGTAAGCATGCCACCTGTAAATTTTACACGCCTTTATTTCGTTTCGCTTGCTTGTGTTGCGCTCTTCGCTGCACAACACTTATTTTCCTTTTATTTCACTCCCTTTTTCACAACTTAAGTCTCGCTGATTTCCAGTTTTCCCCAATCTCACTCTTAACCTCCTCAAAATCTTTTTCCGTATTCCGTCTTACGTTTCTTGTATAAATCACGCTTTATTTACTTTTCTGTTGCATACTTTTTGGCGCTTACAAGTTGCATTCAATGCATTTATTTTTATGCTGACCTTAAAGCTGTAATTTGCTGTTGGTAAACGTATCTAAGTTCATACATACATATGCTTATACACACATACTCGTACATATATATTCAGACATTTGTGTGTGTGTTTTTATTTGCCCTTTGATCCATCCATCCGCAGGATGTACATATTCCTACGCCACAACGCATACTATTCTTCTTATTGGCAGTTTGATTAATTGTTATGCCGCAAGGCTTTCGCACCAACAAGCGGAGGCATAAGCGGAGGCATAAGCGGAGGCATAAGCGGAGGCATAAGCGCAGGCATAATAAATGACAAAACATGATTTTCGTTGCATACTTTTAGGGTGTAAACCATTCAATAGCGCCAACATTGGTATACCGATTGCTAGCGTTCAATTAGCGAACTATTTCTTGAATTGGCGTTTCAACTGTGAATTTAAAAGCGAAACGAAATTTCTAGTCACTTAATAGACGAGTTTTTAATGTAAGGAGGCGAAATATTTAAACAGCTTTAACACTAACAATATGCAATAATTTAAGGAGAAAATATTATTTTTTGTATTGTTTTTAGCCTTAAGCGACTGTCTGAAAGCTTTCAGCTCTTTAAAACTTTGAGCACACTATTTGGGTAAAACTACTCTGCATTCAAAAAACAATTAAGCTATCGTAAGCGGTAATTAGCGGCAAAAAGGACTATTTAACTGAGGAAATAAAGGTTTGTCCCATTGGAATTTTGTCTTTGGTATTCGCCATAAGCTTTCGAAAGATAAAAATGGAATTTAAATAGAATTTAATGTAGGTTACCCATTTTATGTCTTCCTAAAACCAAAGTTTTTTCCCCTCAACTAAAAATTATTAAATACGATTTTGCTTTTTATCCTCTTTGTGTTCCAGCAGTTAAGCAAATTAGTGTCCCTTTTGTGGTTTTAAGTGGTGCCCAAACAAAAGAATTTTCGCAGTAACTATGAGTTCTATTTAAATTTAAGTATCGGCCACGAAGAGCCAGTGGGGCTGAGATGATTTGAAGATGAAATAGAAGCGAAGAAAAAGAGAAATAAAATTTTTTTTATTGAAGTAGCAATCAAAATTGTCTGTGACCGCTGGCGCATGTAATGGATTATTTGAAGCGCGAGTAAAGTGCCCCTCGAATTTTTATTTGATTTTTGGTAATTTTTAGTAGCAAATCTGTAGCCTTAGCAATGTGAAGTGGGGCTCAGTGTGCGTTACACATATTCTGTATATTAATTTGGCTTCAACAGACAGTCAGTATTTTAGCGGACAAAGTTTTTTTTAACAATTTACGAAATTCATCAGAAAAAATGATTTTAATTGTTTGCTTTTGTAATTTTCTAATTTTTATTCATTCATTTTTCATTTTTCAGATCAAGGATGTCACGCGAAATATTAAGAAGGCCGTCGTCGCTGGCACGCTGGAGGAGTTACGCTCCAAAGTGGCTGAAAAATTCGAATTTGTCGATGATCAGCTACCGACCATACATTTGGATTCAGATGGCACTGAAATTGATGATGAGGAGTATTTTCGTACGCTTGATGAGAATACGGAGTTGATTGCGGTATTTCCAGGCGAACATTGGATTGATGTAAGTGTGAGAAAAAAGAAAAACAAAATAACTAAAACAAGAAAAAATATGAAATAATTTTTGGACGAATATTTAGAATACATAACCATAATTTAATAAATATATTAAAGCGCCTATGTAAATATATCAAAGTTCTACTCACAAAAACAACAAAGGAAATCTCAGGTCCCAATAATTTATGTTACGTTTCAAGAATTTTTTTCATTTAACAGCCTCAAAAAATATATGAAAATTTAAATTTACAAACAAATATAATTTTCTTTTTTTAAATTTTTTTAATAAATTGAAATTTCTCGTTTTTAAAATATTCAAGAAATATTTTTTTTGAACTGAAATTCTTGTTTTAAATTTTTTAAGTTAAAAATATTAAAGAAATATTAATTGAATGTGTTTAATTAAAAGCTAAAAGGAAACTTTAAATTTGCTAAAATGAATATTTTTCTTTTTTAAATACATATCGTTGTTTTAAGTACAAAACCGCGTATTGTGGTTCTGTAAAATCACCTAACTGACATTTGTGCCAAAGAATTAACAAATTTTGTTGAAATTTTCAAGAAGTACATAGTTAAAAATAAATTTTTTTTATTTGTTAAATTTTCAAGAGTTATAAAAAAATAAAAATTATGGCATTTTTTCCATTTAACAGATTCCGGGAGCAATACGAAAATTTATTAGATTTAAAAAAATATAATATAATTTTTCTTTGTTAGTAATTTAAAAAAATTTAAATTTCATAGAGAAAAAAATAAAAGAATGTATTGTACAAATATTTTTTTAACATTTTTCGGAAATTGAAATTTCTTGTTTTAAATTTTTAAGAAATTTTTTAGGAAAAATGATAATAATTGAATATGTTCATTTTTAAAGCTATAAAGATATTTAAATTTAAAAAATTATTTATTTGTTTATGTTAAATAGGCATTATTAAAAACTATAAAGTCTATATTTTTTATTTTTTAAATTTTCATGAAATATATACATTAGGCTGTCCCATATTTGTATGGACAGATTTTTTTAGACTTATTTTCGGTCTCACCCCCCAAAAAGTTAAGGTTGGGTACAAAAAGAAGTGCCCTAAAATTTTACCCCCCTTGGACCACGCTTACCCTACCCGACTTGCGTTTGAAGTTTGAATGGCTGTAACTCATACTACATTGCCAAGTTAGCACTCGAAATGCTGTCTATTAGGGCGTCCCTTATTGTTTATTTTGAAAAAATTTCAAGTCTCACCCTCCAAAAAGCTGAGGTGAGGTACAAAAAGAGCTGCCCTAAAATGTTACGCCCCTTGGATCACGCCTTCCTTACCCGACTTGCGTTTGAATTTTGAGTTGCAGTCACTCATACGACATGGTGATCCATGTGCGGTAATATAGTGTATAAAATCCCTTTTCTTAATTTTTATTATCTAAGTTAGGTAAATTTATTTATTAAACGAGCCTGTAGGGGTTTGGTTTACTAATCTTTATTTAAAATTTTCTTTGTACAGTTGGGCTATAACGAACGATGCTCGCGAACACATTGCAATGCGTATGCTCTCTGACTCTCATCTTTTATTATAACGCCATGATAATCTTGCATTAATTTCATTACTTTTTCAGCAGTATCGTTCACTACTTTTAATTGTTTTATCAGATCATTTCCCCTAATGAAAGACCCTTCTCTTTCCCATTTATTTGGATCACATTTCAGAAAAGCTGGATCGATCTTCAGTCTTGAAAATAAGGGCAAACTCTCGCGGGAAATAAAAAAATCTATTGACTTGTCTGAAAAGTAAAATCTTAGTTATTGTTTACCATATTTTTTCTTGTACTTGCATCCAAATTTTTCATTAAAAAAAACCAGGACTTACGCCTCTTCAGAAAGATGCCATAAATGCTTACTCAATTTCGTTACTGCTGCCTGAGATGAAACCGGATCTATGACTTGATACAATTTAACATTTTTTTTTAAATTTAGATCCTCTGCAGCAGCTGCTGAGGCATTGGGACACATAGACCATGCTTTTACGTAAAAACGAATTATAAAAACGCAAACATCAGAGAGTGCAAGCTTTTGTTCTTCATCAAGGGTATACTGTGCTCGAAACAAAAGTATTTTTAGGCAATATATGGCTCGAGACATCCATATTGCTTTGTGCATTGCACCAAGCGGGTGAATTTTAAATTTTTTTTCTGCATCTTTTTTAAAAAAATCATGGTTAGTTCCAAGAACTCCAAATAATCAGCCCTCACATGAGTTTTTCTCAACTCATTACAAACAAAATGGCAAATAACGTCTGCGACTGGTTGCAAGTTTTTTTTGACAAAGTTCGTCTTCCATACCACTTATTATATTTTTGGTATCAATTTTTGACCTTTTTTATTATTCAAATAAAGGTACATCTGGACTTGATGTTAGGTGTGGTAATCTAACCTCAAAGATTGCTCTCAGAACTAGCTCATAAATGTGGTGACAAGGCAGATATAATGAATCTCTGCCAAGCTTTTTTTCCAACAGGACACGCGCTCCATTCAATCTGCCCGTATCGGAAGCAGTTGTATATCAGCACAATGCATTAACTTTTGTCGTTAATTCTCATTTCGATAAGGCATTGAATACGGCTGTTGTCCTTGGTCGGATGAACTTTCTAATTTTCGGATATACAGAATTTGCTCTGTTTCATATCCTGTTACAATTACTGGCAAACGTTAAGCGCTCTTCTCATGTATACCTGAAATCATCATATAAGTTATTTGTTTATTTTAAATAAATAAATTTACCTAATTTAGTGAATAAAAATTAAGAAAAGGGATTTTATACACTATATTACCGCACATGGATCACCATGTGGTATGAGTTACCGCAACTCAAAATTCAAACGCAAGTCGGGTAAGGGAGGCGTGATCCAAGGGGCGTAACATTTTAGGGCAGCTCTTTTTGTACCTAACCTCAGCTTTTTGGAGGGTGAGACGTGAAATTTTTTCAAAATCAACAATAAGGGACGCCCTAATAGACAGCATTTCGAGTGCTTACATGGAAATGTGGTATGAGTTACAGCCATTCAAACTTCAAACGCAAGTCGAGTAGGGTAAGCGTGGTCCAAGGGGGGTAAAATTTTAGGGCAGTTCTTTTTGTACCCAACCTCAACTTTTTGAGGGGTGACTTGAGATTTTTTGAAAATGAAAAATAAGGGACACCCTTATCGACACATAAGTCGATCGTAAAAATTTAAATTTTTTAATTTTAAAATTTTTATGAAAATTTAAATTTGGAAAAAATGTAATTTTTCCTTTTTTTAAAGTTTCGAAGAAAATTAAAATTGAAAATTTTTAGGAACAACGAAAGTTAAAATAAGGAATTTTTCTTTTTTAGTAATTCAAAAAAATTAAAATTTTACATTTTTCCAGTTTCAAGAGCAAGTTTTTAAAAAATTGAAACTTGTTATTTTTAAAATGTTCAGAAGATATAAAGAAAATGAAGAATTATAATATATTTTATTATAAGTTATTAATCTCAATGGCTGCCCTCCTCCCGCCCATCCGCACAAGGGGCGCAATCCGCATTAAGAAATAGTTTACATTTTTAATATAGTTTTAAAAAATTGGATTTTTTTATAAAAGGTTCAAGAAATATTTTTTAAAAGTTTTTCATTTAATTTTAAGATACCTAAAAAATTTGAAAATTTAAATTTTCAGTAAAAAAATGATTAAAAGAAAAAATATTTTGTAAAATTTAAGGATACATATCGTTAGCTTTATATAGATAGGCCCTAACTCATTTTCATTTGGAATTCAGATTCATCCAAAAACGGTCAGATCAGGGATGAATGAATTTTTATTCAAATTAAAAAGAAAGTTTTATCATAATTTTTCTATGTTTGAATGACGAATAAATTTTCATTTATCTTGGAGAAATATCAAATAACGAATAAATTTTTATTCATCGGAACTGGCCCCAAACTGGTCCCAAATTGGTTCCAGAGCTGGACCCAAACTGGATCAAGAACTGGTCCCAACCTTGTCTCATACTGGATCCAGACGGCTCGAAAGCTCACCAGAACAAAGGAGCAGGCGTCTATGGCCCAGAGCTTAGGTATCGGTTCCAATGGGAAGGGACCTGGTTTTCTACTTACCGAACTTCTATTACCTACTAATTTTTGCTCATCTGTCTTGCGAAACTTTCACATTTTTCACTTTCCTTTCCCTCTCTTATCTTCAAAAAATCTTTGTCACTTTTATTGCCGCTGCTTATTCACATTTGTGCGTAAGAGAGCTTTGTTCTGAGCTCTTAAACTTATTTGTCGCCCGCAAATATTAATTTCTCGTGAACGTTTTAGTTTGTCAGCTTTGCACTTTTTAACTGAGCACAAATTGACTACCCACCTCTTCACTTTTCAATATCACTATTGTATCGTTAAGTGTGTCTCGACTTTTGCTCCAACACATTGCAGTCTACATTGCATACATCTGTACTTTATTGCTTACTTACTATGTAAGTGCCGATTTACTGTTTCCTTGCCACTTGTATACACATTTTTAAATACATGCATAGTAAAAATTTTGTAGGTAACTATCAAAGAAAAACGAACAAAACCAAAATTAGTAAGACTGCTATTGTCTGCATTTCGTATTCAATGCCACCAACTTTACTCACTGCACTTGTTCATACCTTTCCTCTCCACTACTTTCATTCGATGAGATAGTTTCCATGCCCCTACTAACCTTCCAAGTGATTTATTCTCATACCTTCCTCGTTTTAGTTTCTCACAATTTCTTGTATTCAAGTTTCTAGTTTTGCCTTTCTTGTCCTTATTGTCCTGCCACTTATCGTTTCGATCTGAAATTTCATTTTAATTTGCCAAAATTCTTAATGCCATCATTTGCAGTTGTCTTATCGCTAACTTTTACCTTAAAATTCGTTTATTAAAGTTTCCCCGCTCTCCCTGATTTCCCAAAACGACACCAGCAAGCTTTTATATGCAGGCTGCTTCTGTGTATTGGGCTTCAACTTTGTTTGCTTGTTTCGAAATTTACTTGACTTATTTGTGCACTAGAGGTTTGCATTCATAGTACGTCGTTAAGGGGAGGGAAAGTAATAACCTTGTAGAAAATAAACTAAGCTCAATAAAGTCAACTAAAAGCATCTCAATGGCAGTGTAATGTCAAATTTAGTTTGAAAAATAATGTTATTCGAAAACTGTTGCATATCATTAGGTTATAAATTGAAATATATGTGGGTTATTTCAAAATTTCCACGCCCGTGGCTGTCCTCAAGGGGGAGTCTTATCGCCTCTACTTTGGACACTGGTTGTTGATTAACTCCTCGAAAACCTAAATGGCAATGGATTCAAGGCATTTGGATATGCAGATGACCTAGTCAACAGCGTTGTCGGCTGGCATAAGGGTACAATTTGTTCCAAATTGCAAGCTGCGCTCAGATTAACGGAAGATGGGTGTGCTTCAAAAGGATTGTCAATAAACCCGCTGAAGCCCACCGTTGTCCCATTTACCAAAAGAAGGAAAGTCAACTTAAATAAACTCACCTTGGCAGGCACAGAAATTGAATTCTTAAAAAGGCTGAATTGGAACTCACATCCCCTTAACGTTGCCAACAAGGCTACAAGGGCGCTTTATGCCTGCCAGAGACTCCTTGGTAAAACTTGGGAAATATCACCAAAACTAACGTATTGGTCTTTCAGTACGGTCGTGAAACCCGTTGCAAGTGAGTGTTCCACCTTGAGCAAGCTACACCGCTTGATCTGTTTGGCCATAACAGGAGATATGCGCACCTGTCCAATGGATGCCGTCGGTATAATTACAGGTATTCCTCCTCCATCTATTTTGATAGAAAAGGAGGCCTGCTGAAGCGCCCTACGGCTGCCTAATGTAATCAGCATGAAGAGTGGGGATTTTTGGGGTCACTTGGAGTTTCTCAAGCCTTTTCTGGATTATCTCGCTATCAAGCTCACAGATATCATGCTAACGAAATTATCCTTTGACAAGTCCTACAAGGTCAGAATTCCTGAAAGGGACTGCTGTAAAACGATAATATCTATGATTGACAAAGGGTCCCAAGTATGGAATACCGAGGAATCAAAGATGGAATACGGTAGTACAGGGGCAGGCGTGCTTGGGCCAAGCTTCCAGAAAAGTCTGCCAATGGGCTCATACATTCCAGCCGGAAGTTTCGCAATTGAAGTATGTGTTCGAGAATGTCTTCGGAGAAGGACAAACGGGGCCAGAATAAATATTATGTCGGATAGTGAGGCAGCACTAAATGCCTTAGACTCATTTAGAATGACATCAAGGCTTAAGGACAGTTGTAAAACTCTTCTGAACAGCCTAGGAGTCCGTAATAGAATTACGCTGTGGTGAGTCCATAGGCATGAAGGGTTTGAAAGCAACAAAAGAGTTGACTATCTCGCAAAACGTGGAGCCCAAATGCGCATGTATAGTCCCGAGCTTTTCTGCGGTACATCTAGAGGATACACTGCAGAACTGCTTAGGAGTTGGAAGGAACCCCAGATTGCTGCCCACTGGCGTAAGTCAAAGGGAATGAGAGAATCAAAGCAATTCATAACTCTTTCCAGGAGAAACTCAGAAAGACTCCTTGAACTCAGCCGGAAGGGTCTTAGAAATCTCACAGACTACCTGAGAGGACACTGCAAGTGAAGTTATCATCTGAACAAAATGGGGCTTGGAGATGGACTGCGGCTTCTGTGGGTTGGTGGAGGAAACTTCAGAGCACATTCTGTGTGACTATCCACGTATCATGAATCGCAGACTGATACACCTTGGGAAACGATTATCTTCTCTATCCAAGATTTGGAATACGGCACCCTCCAACGTGCTTAATTTCTTAAAAAGCCTAAGGTTGGAGTGACTACAATTAGGGTTTAGCACAATAGATCTTTTAGGTCGCAGCGCGAGTATACCCGATGTAATAATAGTACGTCCTGAACAAAAGGCAGAGCCCTGTCAAAACTCGACACCGCGACCGAAGGCCAATCGAGTCTCTCACAATGGTATGAATGCGGGGTCTCGTTCTTTTTTAGGTGTTGAAGATTCCGACTCATTCCTCACTTCGCAGCTTGGCTAAGCAGATCGCATACGGCTGCTTTCGACAATATGCCAACAACTGCTGAACATATACTCCTTGCTTGCCCACTTTCACTTGAAAGAGAGGGAAGAAACAAATACAGTAATTCAAAAGTCTCAAAAAATCGGAAAGTTTGGAACGCACTTAAAAATCTTAGTAGGGAAATAATGATAGTGATCAGAGCAACGCTTTCGCTTATAAACAGACAGCAGTTGAATTTACTTGAATTTAACCATTTTTCTTTTAAATTTTGTATATATGTATACTAGAGTGGTCCAGGAAATCCTTTTTTTATATTATTAAGTGCTCACGCAAAATTTGTGTTCCTTTTGCTAAAAAATAAAAGTACATAACTTGATTAAAAAAAAAAATAAAGTTTAGAGTTCGCTCAAGTCCATTTTTATTTTGCTTAAAATTACTTATCCTTCAATCCGTGCGCACGTGAAATTCCTCTGAAAATTTATGTTTTGAAAGATCTTATAATATGCTTTCGAGGCCGCTGAATATACTAGTAGAGTTATTTTTTCGATCCGGCTGTTACCTTTTTAGATAATACGAATAAATAATAAGAAAAACGAGAAAAAACCCGAAATTGCACTTTAAAAGTTTATTATTTCTTAGAAAAAATTTACTTGATTTTATGTCAATGATGATGCGTATAGCCATATCCTTTGTGAACAAAATAAGTAATCGCAGAGGATTTAACGTTTATCACTTCTCGAGATATTAGCAAATTATTGAACCTGAATCTAGATGCGTGGCTGTAAAAACTAAAAAAAATTCAAATTTTTTCTAAGAAATAATCAGATTTTAAAGTGTAATTTCGGGTTTTTATCTCGTTTTTTTTTGTTATTTATTCATATTATTTAAAAAGGTAAGAGCCGGATCGAAAAATTAATTCTACTAGTATATTCAGCGGCCTCGAAAGCATATTATAAGGCCTTACAAAACTTAAATTTTCAGAGGAATTTCGCGTGCGCACGGATTGAAGGATGAGTAATTTTAAGAAAAATAAAAATGGACTTGAGCGACCTGTAAATTTTCTTATTTTTTTCAATTCAAGTTGTGTACTTTCATCTTTTAGCAAAAGGAACACAAATTTGCGTGAGCACTGAATAATATTAAAAAAAGGATTTCCTGGACCACTCTAATATATACGTATCTCAGAGAAAATCCTTGCGGTAATTTTCAGCAGAAAACTCCTGAACTCCTAATCACATGAGTGGATAGTGTACCTAGAAATGGCGATATAGCGTGAGACCTACCATATGCTCTACCTGAAGGAATGGTGAGAGATCCGGGTGGGCCTATTTAAAATAGACAAATAAATAATAATGTAAATTTAAAATTTCTTTATAAGTTTAAATTGAAGTTATTCATTAATATCTTTTTTTTTGGCTTTTGAAAATTGAAAACAATTTCACATTAAAAGAAATATTTCCTGAAAATTTTAAAAAAGAAATTTCGATTTCGTAAAAATGTTTAAATTTTTTTTGTACATTTAATTTTTTTTATTTTTTCTCCCTAAAATTTCATTTTTTATTGCACTAAAAAAAATTGAAATTTTTTTCAAAACTGTAAAAAGGGAAAACCAAATTTTTTTTTAAATCTAAATTTTCATATTGCTCCCAGAAATCTTTTAAATGAAAAATGCGATCATCTTTTTTTTTAATTTTATACAGTTCTTGAAAAATTAAAAAAAAATAAAAAATTCTATTTTTAAGAAATTTTGAAAAGAAACTCAAATTTTTTAACTGTTTTTAAAAAATTTCTAAAATGTAAAATATTTTTCGTTAAATAGTTTATATGTATTATATATAATGCAAAACCGCACATGTGAGGTAACTCAAGTTTTACAGGAGAGAGTAAAAACTATTTTATTTCAAAACGGTTCTCTTTTTGCAGGCTATTCATATAAATCGATATTTTGTTATGAATCGATAAGGCTTAATGGCAGGAGCCTACGGTGAACAATTCTCATTTTTAGCTCAAATGTCAGTGTTTTACTTAACCTTGATACGCGGTTTTGTACTTAAAACGATGATATGTATTTAAAAAGACAACTTTTTTTTGCATATTTAAAATGGGCGGATTTTCATGATATTCATTGACTAGAGCAACTCAACCACATTCTTCTTTTCCTTGCAGCCCCTTTTCTCAAGGCTATGCTTTAATAAATAAAGTGCGCTCTGGCTAAAAATAAGCATTGTCCATAAAATTACTTTTCTTAAAACTATTGCATATCTTAAGGAAACAGCTGGTGCAACTACAATCGTTGTTTGTTCGCTAGTTTACATTCTTTACGAAAGTTTGCTAACATTGTTTTGATATCCTTTTTGCGTTGGTGCAATTAACATGCTTGCTGTTGTGTTTTTCTTCTACACTCCATTTCATTAAAAAAAACAAAAACAACTATGTAGCAAAAAGCATGACACTGCATTAAATTTGACTTTATTGCATTCATTTGTATGCAGGCTTATCGAAAATTGTCAGATATGAAATTTCAACAGGCGGCATTTGGGCAGAGCAAGAAATGTACTTGAAAAAAAAAAGAAAGTAAATTTATGTAATAGCGTATGAATATTTAGTAACAAATAAATAGGATTTTAGTGCAATAACCATTTTTTGAGTGGCGAGAGCAGCTGCAGTAAAAATCAATGAATCATTTATGAAGCCTCCTTGATTGCAAAAATTTCATTGCTTACTATTTCTTCTTCTTTTCTCGAAGGACTGACTTGAAATTTTTTTCCAAATCGAATTCTTTTTATATGCCCTTTTATTAAATATTTTTTTTTATCTCCTTACATCTGAATCGGAAGGCATTGAAATTAATGCAAATTCTTTCTCAACCCACCAGTAGCCAGTTCACTTTCAACACTCGTATAATTTTAACTTTCATCTTTATTTGCTTCATTACTTTCTTTCTTTACTTTTACTTTTTTCCGTCGACATATAGCCCTGCATTGATGCATTCTTAATGTTCTTTTGAGTGTAGTCCACTTAGTGTACCACCATTTCACCTCCTCTCTTCACATTTTGTGACCTTTTCAATATCCCTCGCTATTTGATGTCGTGCTGGCTTTCTATTTTCCAAGTTTTTTCTTTCTGATTTTTCCTATCACTTCTCATATTCAGCAGCTTAGTTTAATTTTCTCAGCTAATATTTTATTCCTCAAGTTTATTTCATGTCTGTTTGTGAGTTTTTTTCTCTGTTGCATGTAATTAAAAACTCGAGTTTGCTTAGTTGTGTGTAGCTGCTGCCAGTCGCATTAAGTATGCATTACAAGTGTAGTTGTTACAGCAATTACAACTGTCATTTTCTATGTAAATATTTAAAGAAATGGAATTTATATGTAATTATACGTACATACTCAGTTCTATGTAAATAACGGACGCTATGAATTTCCCCGATTTACAATTCAAATTCCTTTTACTTTCTAGTTTCCACAAAGCGGAAATATTTTTAGCTGTCGATGCGATAAAGTGAAAATTAATTAAAATCTACATTTTAATTCTATTACCAAAGCAGACCTGATAGTAATTTAATTTTTTTATGTTTTTACAACCAAAAAGCTTTAAAATTTTCAAAGGCTCTAATCACTAAACCATTCTTACTCAGGCCTGAAGTAAGGGTTTAGAAACTGCCACGTTTAAATTCGATCGCTGAAACTCTACATGAATAACAGGTGTGTCCAAAATTATCCTATATGAAGTACCCAAAGGTGCAATATGAAGACGCGTCCTTGAAGGACGAAGAGTGTTCCTGGAAGGCGTTGCATACTTTTCGGCTCAAAATGCTTTCCTGCAATGATTTAATTTATCTTGATAACACTACTAAAGGCTATTCTCACATTTCATACAGCCGCACTCAGAGTCGTTCAATGATTATTTATGGTGTTCCTGAGTAACAATTTGAAAAAATTTCATCTCAGAGTCAGTTGATGATTCTTTACGGACGTTTAATTAACATTAAAGCTAATAAAAGAAAAACCTTTTTTTAACTTTTTAACTGTGTTTTCAATAAATTAAAATTTCGATAACGCTGATTCAACAGTCGCAATGACAGAGTAAGCAAATCACTGGCATGCCATTCGAGAGATCCGAGATCGAATCCTCGGGAAGCGAAATTGTTTTTTTTAATAAAATTTTTTTTTCTTTAAATTTTTATATTTTATTGTTTTAAAAAGAAAAATGTTTTTTTTTATACCTTTCATGAACATGAAATGGTATATTAACTTTGGTCCGAGCCTAAAAAATTGTAAGTACCAGAAGGAGCAGAGATAGACCCATCAATAAGTATACCGATATGATTAGGTTGACGAGTTGAGTTCATTAAGCCATGTCCGTCTGTCCGTCTGTCGGTCTGTCTGTTTGAACGCAAACTAGTCCCTCAGTTTTTGAGATATCTCGACGAAATTTGGTATCGAGATGTATTTTTGTATTATATTAGACATTTGTCGGAGCTGGTAGGATCGGGCTACCATAGCATATATCTCCCATACAACCGATCGTTCAGATAAGAGGTTTATGGCCATTTCTCCCTCAGTTTGGAAGATTAAACCATGAAACTTGGTGAGATATTTGTTAATTGATCATCAAATGTT
>JAPVRG010231871.1:0-12420 GCA_029783565.1 Rhagoletis cerasi | reverse complement strand
ATTACCAAAAATATATGAAACTAGCTGCAATACCCGGCGTTGCCCGGAGGCATTTCAAAGACGAAAAATCAATTAGCAAAGTAGATTATGCAGAAAGCCAGTTCCCAAGAGACTAATCCGTAATCTGCTACAGGCAGTTTATCTGGTGCCATGGCCCTCAATGGTATCTGCGAAGCCACCCAGTGGCTAGCCAGCTAACCTAACCTAAACTATATGAAAAGTTTCAGTACTCCAGCGCAAATACCTCCAGAGGTTTGCAATATGCAAACCACATGCATCTAGCCATTTCCTTCGTTGCTCTGCATTTCTTGGTAAACTACAAAACGGAAAATATCTTAATTTTTGGTCTTAAAATGATAAACATTTACATACCAATGCAGTTTGGTAAATTTATCTTTATTTTTTATGCACACTGAACAGCGCCGAGTATGATCCGCTACCGAGCTTTTGACAAAAATAATTGTCATTTAGGGTACATTCGCTATCGGATCTCTCTTTCTTTTTACAATATATCGGCACTCTGATGTTGGGGAATGTACTTTGTGTTTACTGGCAATATAGAAGTATTACATATATGTATTTATCCATCGGAATTATAAAATTTATTGTACGTATTGTATTTATTTACGCCAAAATATTTCAGAAAAATATTAAGGCATACCTGAGCTGGACCGACTTGAAAACACCTCCAAAAATCGAGTTTTTTTATAAGTAAAATTAGGTTTTAAAAATATTTTTTCCAAAAAATCACCCCAGATTATCGAATAGTTTAAGCTTAAAAGACCTGCATAAAAAAGTTGAAAATTTTTATAAACGGAATGAAAATAATGAGGTTTTTTATGTTATTTTCAAATCGGTTCAGCTCACGTAAATCTTACTATTTTCAGAAATATTTCGACAAAAGTCTAGATATATAATAAATTTTACAATTTCGATTGAAAAAAGCAACTTTTTTTGGTGATTCACCCTAATGTAAATATGTCCATATCTCATCATGCATAAA
Organism: Rhagoletis cerasi; assembly: GCA_029783565.1. NCBI lineage: Eukaryota > Metazoa > Arthropoda > Insecta > Diptera > Tephritidae > Rhagoletis > Rhagoletis cerasi. The sequence continues at coordinate 11,417 of JAPVRG010231871.1, read as the reverse complement.
AATGTGTCTGAATGAAAGCCTGTAGCAAGAATTTTTCTTTAATTTCTATGTCATTTTATATTTGGTTTAATTTAAATTGAAAAACAAAAAAAACAAAATTATCATAACTTTTGAAAGGTGGCAACTGTCTTTTGAGGAACATTCTAAATAAGTTGGTTTCAATACGTAAGATACCTCGATTATCATATTTTACTTATTTTATTAATTCTATTGAACTTTAATTATTAAAAAGGTGGCAATCTTCTTCAAAAATATTGTCGAAATTAAGCTTCCTTAAACCTTTGTCGTTTAAAATATACAAATATTCAAAAATTTTACTTAATTTAATAATTATATTCAATATGACTTTTTATACTGGTGGCAACTCTCTTCTCCATATATGCAGTCTAGGTTCATAAAGTAGTTATGCCATATCTTTGACAAATATTCTCCGATTGCTATAGAGTGGAAATTAAATCAAAGATTCTGTTTGAATGAAATCGAAGATAGCGAACACTACAATTTATTTTATTGCGAAAATATACACATTTTGCTTAGTACGGTAAAATTATTTAAAGAAAAAGAGAAATTTAAAAAAACCCAATTGTGAACTCAATTTTCCTACAGTAGGCGTTGAAGAGTGTGTACCAGTTCTTTTATCTGTATTGTGGGTGCACCAATCTTTAGTTACCGCGGAAATTAATTTTCATTTTGGTGCTGTGACGAAATATGAAGGCGTCTAAGCTGTTGCATGCCAAAATAATTTGCAAATTTCGAAATAAAGCGCAAACAAGAACCAATTCCAAGAAACCATATATAAGAGACCTTTTATATTGCCTTTTTTCAAAAAAGTTTGTTTCTGACCTGTGCTGTTATTAATTAATGTCATTAGTTAAAGTCATATGTCTAGTGAAGACGATCAGAAAAGATGTTGATATGAACAGATCTTGGCAGTGTGCATTGTTGAGAATCAGCCCCTATATGCCGACTTTGTATAAATTTTTGTAAGGCTTGAAAACTTCAGATTCCCGTTGAAATGCCAAGACTTCAGTGATTTTGGAGAAACAATGCAAAAGCTTGCTCGAAGAACACAGTTTTTAAAAACGCAACAGAACTATACTTAAAATAAAAGAAGGGCATTGAAACATAGCTACATACACAATTCTAAAAAAAGTTTTTTTTTTCTAACTCCAACCTCCAAACCTCTGGTTGCAAGATTTCATTTTGCAAGTTACATTTGCTTTAAAGTACTCCATGAAATACGTATAGCACCTTCATTCTGAAGAATATCACCTGCAACTTGTACACTGTCGATTTAAGTGAAAAGGGGTAGGTGCAGCAAATGGAAAAAGAAAAACTAGTCCGGGAGGACCGGCTATGATTGCTTTGGCTGTTACAGCTGCTGCTGAGCGGGATTTTCTTTTTTTTTGTAATTTTCTTTTTTCTTAACCTATAAATATCTACCTTTATATATGTATGTACCTAAGTGAACATCTATTTTTTTGTTGTCAACTCACAGCGATATGAACACCCAATTCCTGCTGCTCATAAGCCAGCAAGTCTACGCGTAGCAATTCGCTGAAAAGTGGCTCATATATTTGAGTCATTTATAATCAGAAAACGTGCTCAGCATTTGGAATTTTATATTAGTGAATGGCAAATACTTTTCACACGCTAACTTTATTTTATTTTTCACCTTGCTCCACACACTTTTACTTTGTTTAGAGAACATTTTACACAGAAAAAGGTTAGCTGCTAACGCCACGAATACTTTGAAATTTTCTTAGCTCGTTGCATACCTGAGAGATGTGTATGTATGTATGAGAGATGTATTATGCTACGCACATGCAACACAAACAGCAATAACATCTGTTAAACTACCAGCAACAAAAAAGAAAAGCAAACAGTCATAAGACAAGTCATAAGCAATAGCAATAACAATAAAAACTTCAATAGCATAATAATAAAACCTAACGAAGTTCTTTGTCATCTCGTAGTATACTTCAGTAATGATAAAATACTTTGGCGCATGTGAGTTAGGCAGAGTTTAAGATGCCGGAGGCAAGTTTTATAGCAAACCAGAGAAAAAGCAACGCCGAGGCAGAGGCACGTGTAAAAGTTGTCAAACTGTGAACTAAAATTTTTTTTAGTAGTACATACTTACATTTTTATCTGCATGCATGTGTACGCGCTTGGCTATCTAGTGTCCCTGCTGCTTTCAGCTACAAAATTTTAGTATTTTCGTTTGGTTTTTTTTTTATCGTTGAGGGTGTATCATTTTTTCTCTGTTACATTGTAAAGAAGAATGAGAAAAATTATGCTTTAAAGTACCTTAAAGCTCTTCATACTGGCTTAGAAAACATCTCGTAGCCAATTTTTGGTTTTTGGCTGTACTAATACCAAATTAAATGGTATTTCCAAGTTATTTTTACAAAAATTTTTAGGTCATCTGAATTTTTAAGGTTTACATATTTTTTGTTTGCGTAGGCTTTCGTTACCTATGCAGTTTCTGGTTTTAAAAGTTTCTCTCCTCCTCCCATTGTGGGTGTATTTATAATTCATTAGCTGCAAGTTTTTACAAAGTTTAAGTTTTTTTAAATTTTTTTCTTTTGTTTTACTATTTTGGTGTTCTTTGTCTTAAAGTTTTTGCTTTTGTGTCCTAAATCCTCATTGAAATTCAAACTTCTGACCAAATTTCTTAGAATAACCATTCATCTCTAGACATAAGCACTTACGAGCCCGATTCATACGCAGAAGCAATGTTGGTTAGCCTACTAATGGTGAGGCAATAACGCAAAGTGCGGTATGTATAATTTGCAGCAAAGCAGCATTTCAGGTAGAAAAGGAATCGCAAATTTTTTGTAATAAATCTATGAAGAACTGAAAAAGAAAACGACTTTCCTCTCTTTTAATCAGGGACCGAAATAACAGTTATTTTTAAAAGAGTTAAACTTGACCAAATATTTTTTAAGTCCGAAATAAAAGTCCTTTCCGGATATTAAACAAACCGCTTATCCAAATAAAACAAATTTGATATCAAATGAAAGAGGGCGAAAACAGCTTTAAAACCAGAGACCGTAACGGTTATGATCTTTAAAATAAAAATCACAATTTAACTGTTAGGATTTGATTTCTATTTTTTCGATCAAATTTAATCGTTATTGTTTGATTTTTATTTTTTCGATCAAAAAATAATCGTTATTTTTGACTTTTATTTTTTCGATCATAAAAAATTTAAATTGGTCATAAAAAGCAGTCTCCTTTATAACGGTTAAAAATGATCGAAAAAAAATCAAACAATAAAGATTATTTTTTGATCGAAAAATAAAAATCATGATATTTAACGATTACTTTCGGTCCCTGTTTAAAACTGAAATGTCTAAACCAGGAAAGCCACCTTTTTAAATACATTTCAACAAAAAATGTTATTTAATTACCATAGAACAAACCTTGGGTCAGGTATACAAAATTATTTTGTACTAAATTATAAAAAAAATATAAATGGAGGTAGTAACCTTCATTCGTTATTTCTGCTTAAAAGCTATTTCAGTCCTTTCGTTTGATACCAAATTCGTTTAATTTGGATAAGCGGTTTGTTTATTATCCGGAAAGGACTTTTACTTCGGATTAAAAAATATCTGGCCAATTTTGGCTGTTAGAAAGAAGAACTGTTGTTTTCGGTCCCTGCTCTTAATGGAGTATCCAGGGACTTAGACACCAAACTGAACTGGAAAACCAACATCGAATACCAAACACAGAAGGCCTGCATAGCATAATATCTTGCAAAGAGGATCTGGGAAACGGTGCTTCGTCGTTCTAACTGTTTTTCAGGAAAAATCATTTACATATACTTTTATACCTCACTTCTGGGCACCGTACTTAACAAATTACGCTCTTCGGTAGAAATTGAAATTACAAATCCCTTAAGTTTCTTGCAAAAATTTACATTTGAAACTTAGTATCTTAAATGGAATTAACTTTGATAATTATTTCAACAACTCGTGCAAGTTTCTTATTTTATTTTTAAACCAGCCTCAACTCGCACACAACTACTTATGCACATACATAGCACCGCTAGTCCCGCAGGCTCTAAACAACAAGCTCTCCTGATACAAAGCGAATGTGTGTGTGTGTATGTCTGTGTTCGACTTCGGCGCTGTATAATTTCTACATTTTATATGAATTTGTTATGTTGCTGTCACCAGCATTTGCCAGCGGGCGACAGCACTGGCATGCTTGTAACAAATACAAACGCAAACAAGCAGACATGCACAGCAGAAGTGTGTGAATGTGTGTGTGTGTATGTGCGCCCCAAAGCGCCAAAGTCCTCTTTTCACGACTCGTTAACCACGCGACATAGCGACGCTGAAATTGTGGCTGCCAGCATCTTACACTAACCGCGCCATCGCCACCACTTCTTGCGCACTGAAAGAACCTAACATCGCATACACGCACACATTTGTACATTCACATGCACGATGCTAACATGCTTGCGTATAACCTTCGGCGACGCGCCTGAAATCCCACTACACTGTGCGCCGCTGCAGCTTTTCCTTGGCCGCTTCCATTCACTGCATTTATATTGTTGTTACTGTTGTTGTTGTGGCTGTAGTCGTTAGTGTTTGCTTAATGTTTGAATTCACATTTTGCCTGTGGCAAACTCTCGCGCTGCGCGTTGCTCCCGTACTCTGTTCATTTAAACATACTCGCACAAAATGTGATAATGATGTGCTTTTTTGCTGATTTACTTTTCTTTTTTTCTGATTTCTTTTTTCTATGTTTTGCATGTCAAAGTAAGCGCGAAAGCAAACAACCGAACAAACGAGGAAGAAAACCCATGCCAGTCAGCAAATGGAAACAGTCTCAGAGGGTAGAGGGCACTGGCAGTGATTTTCAATAAGCAGTCGAGTAAATATAAAAATTTGCGCAAACACGCACACGCACAAGCAAATTTATCACACTAGCGCAAATGTATAAATGCAAACTCGCAAACAAATTAAAAAAAAAGAAAATAAAACAAATGGTGAATGTGAAAAGGATTCGTTCGTTGGTTTGTGCTCATAGCTAAATTCATGCATAACGCCTTTCATAGCGTACATAGAGGGTTTTTAATGCTGCAGCGCATTCTTCCTCGCCCTTTCTTGCACATACATAGCTTCTAACTGTGCGCCAGCATATAAGCAAAAACAAATGTAGGTTTGTTAGTTTTGCGTCACAGCGCTTTCAATCGTAGGTACATGGCAATTCGAAGGGACGAAGGTGGTAAGGCGTGAAGCAGCAAAGCAAAATTTGCACAAATATCCACTGCCTGCCGTCAAAATGAGCAACGACAGCAAATCGCCAACTTTCCCCCTCCACTCAACTGCTAATCGTCGCTTCTGCAGCGGAAGTGTGACTACATATGCAAATTCCCATTTTCGCCGCATCGCATTAATATATTTGATGGAGTCGAGTCTTCTACCAAGAGGCGTCTAAAAATGTCTATGCCTTTGTTCTATAAATTCTTATTACTGCATAGTTGCCGCGTACGCTTAGGTGAGGTCTCAATTGAATTGCTGATGTGGCTTCGCGTAAGCTTTCCCCCCCATATGATACTTGTGTTCTACACCGCGCTGTCGCCCTTCCGCTTGACATTGCCATGGAATCGTTAGGTGAGTTCAACATCCTGTGAAATAATGACAAATTGCGGTGTTTGCTGAGTTGTGCAATTTGCTTTGCCTACTTCGCGGTGCTTTCGTCACTTCCTTTTGCTCCTACTACATATTATATACACATAGTATAAAGCGACTCACTACATTCGTAAGCGCATACTTCACGGATTAGCGATGATGATTGATTTGCGTAGTAATTGATGAAGTGGCGCGCACTACTTGGAAAAAAGGGAGCTTAGCTAGGCAGTTGCCATTAATTTGTCGCTACTCAGTCTTTATTTTTAGGTCAAAATGTTAAACCTATTTCTTTGATGAATCGTTTAACATCCATGTTTTATACAATAATAAGCCAACTAAGCTTTTATTTATATCCTTAACTTATATTAGGTAAGAAAAAAAGTATTTCGGTTCTACCGGGCGGTAGTCAGAAAGCTGCAGAAGTGAGCATGTATGTATTAGATCTGTAATGCTTTTATTTTCAAAGTTTGAAATTTAAAAACCTACAGTGGCGAGAAAAGTGAGACGTATTATTCTTCTTCTTGTTTGGCGGGGATCCGTACGATAAGTCGAAAAAAAATGTCGAAACAGAAATGTCGAAATTTAAAATTTTCTTAAATCTCTAAAAAAATGTTTTACCGAAACGGAAAATGTCGAAATCGTATCCTTTCGAAATGAAAAAAGTCGAAAAAAATGCAAGATGCCGAAAAAAGTCGAAAAAGTTGAATGTCTGAAAAAACATGAAGAAGAAAAAAGAAAGTTCGGCTATTGTTTAGTTATTTGTACAATGATTTCGGTTTATTGTGTTCAAATGGGTTACCCGATGCAAACAATTTTTACACACACTTGTAGTCAAGGGTCTAAACTTTATTTTAGTAACTAAACCTTACCCAAAGTTCTGCAAAACAAGACATTTAGGCATTTTAGGTAGAATTTTATCCAATGATCGACCAATGGTTTACCTGTTTTTGAAAAGGAGGCAACCCTATTCAAAAATAGTTTCGAAATAAAGCTTTCATAAACCTCACTCGTTTGACACACATGTTATAATATTTTATTTAACGTGTTATTTAAATTGATTTTAACTTTTTGAAAAGATGGCTACTCTAAAAATATTTCTACAATAAAGCCTTCTCGTTTCAAACCCACATTAAGATATTTCAATTAAACTTTTTAATAGAATTGATTTTAACTTTTTAAACAGATAGCAACCGTCTTAAAGTATATTTAGTTATAAATTAATTGACTTTTACTTTTTAAAAGGCGGCAACCCTCTTAAAAATATCTTCTGAAATATATAATTTCTGAACCGCTTTCGCTTGTTAATATTTTGTTTAACTTGTTATTTAATCGATTTTTACTTTTAAAAGAGGCGGCAACTTTCTCTAAAAAAATATTTTATATGTTAAGCCAGGATATAAACTAACTGTATTCCAAATTTAATGGAAATATATCGAGACGTTTCAGAGTGAAGGAGCAACAAACAGACTCACTCAAAAACTTTCACATTTATAATATTAGTACATAGGATTAGTGGAATTTAACTTAAATAAATCAACCTATTGAAATGTTTTGATAAATTACATTATTTTTTTAGAATTTACAAAAATCTCAAAATTTCAATAAAAAAAGGGAGGCAGAAAATTTTAACCGATTTCAAAAAACTTGATAGGTATTTTATTGACGTCTAAAGGCGACGATCCCCCGCAATTAGATTTTAGAAACGGAAAATTTCTTGTGCACGCTCCACCCTAATTAGCGCCAGATAGCGAGGAGAAACGACTGTCTTGCTATATTGAGCTCAGCCAAAATCGGTTAAGTGGTTATAACTGCAATCCAGAAGAAGGAGAATTCATCTCAAAGTTAAACTTTGTAGAAAATATCTTCACCTTTTAGTTTTGTGTAATGCCTTTGTGATCTGGAACGCATTAGGAAATAAACATGTTGCAACCGGAAGTGAAGTAATTCAATCCCGTTTTGTGGCTCGCCATTTTTCAACTACCTTTTCAAATAATTTTGCTTGGATCAAGGTAAATATTACCTTATACATACGTACATATATATTGTCGTTTAAAGCACAAAATACGTATGAAGGTAAAGCAAAACTGCGTATGTGAGGCTACCCAAGATTTATATAGAAGAGAGTAAAGACTGTGCTATTTAAAAACGGTTCGCTCTTTAGTAAAACAAACTCATTTCAAGCTAATTTTATAAATCGATATTTTGGTATGAATGAATAAGGCTTGATACCAGGAGCTTCCGGTGAGTAAATCTCGGGGAGGCTGACCTTAATATCACGCGCCATTCCGTTCACTTTTTAAACCACGAGGAATTTTTGACGATACTTAATAAGAATATTGACATGCTAGTATCAGAACTACTTCTTTTACGTTTATTTGCCGAGAGTTCTTCGACGGCTTGGCGGCAGTGGGTCATTCGCAATCGGACGCTGAGAATAGTACATTATACTAAAGCCAGCTTCCCGATTTAAGCTAATAAGCCGTATGAAATATCACTACTTTACACGAAAAATTAACCTTTGTAAAAAAGTATTTCCTAGGCTCACTTTGGGTCGCTGAATACGAAAACAAACCCCAATTTTTTTTTCAAAGAAGCGTTTTCGAAATTTCTTCGAACAACGTGTTTTTTGGTACCTTTCCCAGTTATTTGTCAATATATTTTAAAAAGATCATATAATCGACGCGGGCAACCTACCGTTCGAAAGGTATTGATGCGCCCTTTGCAAAAATATATAACTTGTATAGATTTAAATAAAAATTATTCCTGTACTAGCGACCAACATCAAAAAAAGTGGAATTTTTATTCATTTTTGAAAAGTACACATTTTTAGATGCTTATTTTTAATAACAAAGGTACCAAATAACACGTTTTTCGAAAAAATCTTGAAAACGCTTCTTTGAAAAAAATAATGGTGTTCAGCGACCCAAAATTAGCTTAAAAACATTTTTTTTCTTAGGTTAACGCAATTACGTCAAAATTTGTCTACTAGTGTATTTGAAGACGATTATATAGACAAGTACATACCTACTGAGCCATTTAAGGCAAATTTTCCTAGTCATCTCAATTTTTTCTTCTCATAACAAGGATTTTTTTCAGTGTAACTATGTACATCTCCGCCTGCATATAAACAAGTAAACAGAAACGTTTCCTGTTTTTGGTATCTTCCGTTTTTAGCGCAACTTTCCACCATCTTGCCGTTGTTGTTCCACTTACCATCAGCGGCTCGCAATAAATGTTGCTCAACGCTGTCACCTTGGTAGGCCTCAGCGACTTATCCTTGAACTGGCTTCCTGTATACGCATTTGTATGTTTGAGTGCGTTCATGCGCGCCTGTATTGTTTGCATTCTGTCTCGCTTTCTAAGTCTGTTGTCTTTTTTATTGTTACACGCGCTTGCTATTGCCAGCATTCTTACAGTTGTGAACTCAAGTCTATGTTGCTGCCGCCCGAACTACATTTGTGAGTATGTAGGTAGGTACACTGTTACTTGGACTATTTAGTTTGCTATTTTTTGACTTCATATTCCTATTGCTGCCATTTTTGTTGTATAAATTATTAACAATGCAGTGATTTCAGTAAACAAAAAGAGGGACATAGAAAATGGTTAGGAAGAAATCATGCTACAGTAAAGAGAAGAGGGACGAAGAGCACAAATAGACCTGGGTTTCTTAAGTAAAAATACGAGAAAAATATCAGAAAGCACGAAAGTAATAGAATATTTTTATCCTAGGACAGACAAGCAGCAGGAGTGGGCAGCCAGCCACACACACGCGAATACAAGACTCTTCATTCATATCCGTTTGCGCATAAATAATTAATTTGACATAATCGTATGCGTGATGGAAGGATTTTCGGGCATACTTCTTTTATGTGTTTGCGTTATACACATATGTATATATGTATGCATGTATGTATGTATGTAAAGGGGTTTTCAATAGGAACGACATATTTTGCTTTTGATACAGAGACATACGCTTCAACAACGTTTGCAAATTATTTAATTTTGTTATCAAAGTTCACGTACTATCGCGACTACGTTGCGTGCTCTTAAGCCAATTTCAATCATTTGAAATAAAAATCATTTCCCTAACTAACCCACAAGTCTTTCAATTGAAACAAAAAAAAACCAAATGCTTCGCTCTTAATGAAAACCCCTTTATGAATGTATATACATTATTTAAACGCTTTTTTTCGGCCCATCTTAAGCTTTGGGGCTAATAGCCCACCCATGCAAACATACAGCCTAAATTAATATGCAAAGAAAATCAGAGGTAAGTCCCTGTACACATACACACATATGGGTAAATCCTGGGTAACAAACGTTTACCCAAGCTTAAAATAGCAAGAAAATGAAACTGAAGCACTAAAAGAGTGTTATATTCAACAAAAAATTTTGGAAGGATAAACAGTTAAGTACAAGGATACATGCAAATAAAAAACGATTCGGACGCATAAGCAAAATAATGTTGAAAAGTCTGCTCGAGTTTCCGCTCGCACGAAAAGGAGATTTTGAATATTTTAAATTCAGAATCCGCAATAGGATTTTCCAAAGATATTACAAGGATACAAAAATAAACCAAATATCATTCAATAATGCACTTCACACAGCTTCGATGAATGGATATGAGCACTTTTACGCATATTTTCGCTCATGTTTATAAGTTACTTAGACAGTTGAAGCAAAATTTTCGTTAAAAAAACAAGCGATGCATAGATTTTTTAGTTACATCTTCAACTTAGAGAATTGATAGTTACGTAATTTTTACCAAATTAAAAGCATATCTCATTGCTGTTCTTTACGTAAAATTTGACAACTATTTGGTCAAAAGCGTTTGGTTTACAGCAAAATTATTTGAATCAAATTGAAAATTTTTTAATACTAATACCTGCTGTTTTCTTTAAAAATTCAAATTTTGTTAGTATGCGTAAACATAAGTGCATTAAGTTTTTCTTATTTTTCAAGTTAAATGCTTAAATAAACGAAAATTTTGCAAAATTTGTATCAATTCGCAAATAAGAGGCAATTTTAAAAAACGAACGATACACTCACAGTCAGCGACCTATACATACTCTGGATATATGAAGGCCGTTGACTATACGGTTACGGACGCGACAATTTTTAATGTCTTTACCAGGTATGGAAAATAAAGATTATTTGTAAAACTTTAACCAAAAAAATAACATGTTGTAAGCGTCGTAAAATAATTTTAGCTATACTCACATATTTGTTTTCGAACGCTATACTGTAATCTACAATGATTTTTATTTTTTGCGTCTAACCAATAAATATTAAAAATAACAATTACTATTGGGTTTTATTTTTTCACTTAAGAATGGTGATTATTGGAAAACTCAAAAGCTCTACAAGCGGGATTTCTGACGTATCCTCTTCACAGGTAGCGACACCATAGTAAAAGGAATAAGTCTCAAAATTCTCAGGTAAAAATTTCAGTTGCTTATAACACTACCCGACAGCAAAAAATATCCTCAACATTTGATACATGATTCCTATGTAGAATTTCCTGCTGATTCCAAATATGTAAACATTTGATTCAAAAGTAGAACAGTTTTCGAGATATTTTGAAATTTCAGTTTTTGAGATAAAAAAAAGTAGGTTCACTAATCTGTCAATATCTCCGCCAATAACGTCTCGATTTTTATGATATTTCTTTTCGTTTTGAGAGGATGAAATTCTCTATCCACGAAAGCAAAAATAATCAAAATTGAAGTTAAAGTAATTGAGTTATGACGAACCAAAATTTTTTTTCAT
>JAPVRG010231870.1:0-14627 GCA_029783565.1 Rhagoletis cerasi | reverse complement strand
GGTCAACTTAATTATGCGTGCCACTTAGCCGCTATTGTAGTGAATACTTGTACATACAAATATTAAATGTATTGTTGTAATTATTATTATGGTTTATTGCTATTTGCATTGGTTTATGCACTGTGCCTAAGGGAAACGTTTTATTGATATTGTTGTTACGCGCTCATACTATTAAATTTTTATTATGGTCACAAGTGGCGTTCTTTTGTAAGAGTCTTTCGAGATTTTTACTTCTATATTTTATCCGTGAAAGTTCAACAAGGCGCTGGTCTGTCCAGTAATCGTTTTCGGTAGAGTTCTACTTAATTTCTAATTTTTTTTTAAATAACAGTATAAAAATTCCTTTTCAGGAAGCTAATGGGGACATGCCATGCTTTTTTTTAGTTCTTTCGAAGTAAACGTTCGTATACGTAAACACGTAAACCTAAACCCGAAGCTAGTGTGGTGTGTCAATAGCATAATTCAATTATTTGTAATTAGAATACAAGGCAATGGTGCTTATCGCTTTTGGTTAAGTCATAAATAAATTGAAGAGAAGCTCACAAAATAACTGCTTTAAACTCTTAGCACATTGCTTTTCTTTGTGCGTTAAACAGCGAGTGACATTGTCGGATTAATTTTCGTTCTTATGATTTACAGTTGCGTTGAGTTTATCAGAACGTGGTTCTCAGCTTTTTTCTAATCGGCTTAACTTGAATTTCCATTATAATTTTGTGCACATTCTTTATCATTTCTGGCACGCATCCGTATTTATTTGTATTTCTAGATACGAGGGTTATTAGAAATTTTTCTGCGGCTATTTTATTGCATGTTAAATAGTAGCCCTAGTCTTATAAAAGCCTGCTTCTCACTGAAAGTTAAAGAGTCACCCTAGTAAAACGCTGCTAATCTGCTTACATAGAGTAAATAATTAAAGCTGACCAGATGACGGCAAATGAGAATATTTAATTATCAAATACACGCATACGAGTGTCACGTATTAAGATCGCTTTGATTCGTTCGCAGGTCGAAATGTCTATCGAAAAATTTCCATAGACTTTGAACACCACCAGCGGCGGCTCATACTTAGTATGAATGTATCAGCAACATACATACTATAATTAATCGGCAAGCGCGTTGTTTAGCCATAAACCAGTTCTCCATTTAGAAATAAAACTGAAGTTAGGAAAAAAATGGCAGCGAAATTCAGCTGGTTCTTGGCTGAGTGCTTGAAGAAAGTAAACCGCTAGTAATAAATCGACAGTGTCGCGTTGAGGGGGCAACGTCAACCTTGATTTTGTATGCGAAATCTCAGTTTTTTCAACGTATGTACATATGTACATTAGCGCGTACAACCTTGCATGCAAAAAAGAAAAAGTTCGCCGTACACCTTTGAGTCTAAGGTGTTTTTCGTAAAAAAAAATTTTTTTTTGCCGAATGTAGGTGTCGCCGAAAAATGAAAAAAAGCGTTGACTGGGATAAACGAAATATTTCCTTGGCAAAAGTTTAATGGTTTTTGGCGAGCCGATTACTGATATTAGGGTGGTACGTTAAGGCCAAATCACAAGATTGGTGGATTTGTACAAATTTGTACATTTTGACAGTTAAAGAGGAGTGTTTGGAAATTTTTTGACTGAGCTGAACTCATGAAATTTCTAGACAACACCACCCTGTGACTTTACAAATCTGTACAAATGCACCAATCTGTTGAACTTTGGAACAAAAAAAAATGTCTACGCGAGACAAAAACATAAATATGACGAAAATTTACCAAATTTTTTTTTTTAAATTGCCTTGCAAAAATACTTTAGATCTAAAGGTGTAGAGCGAACTTTTTTCTGGTACGGTTTAATGAACATATCTATGTATGTATGTATGTTTCTAAGTATTTACGATATAACAAGAGAATGCTTTAGAAAACAAAACGCGAAAAAACAAATAGAATTCAAAATCGTTCGGGAATAAAACGTTCAGAAAAAAATTGCTTTTAAATTTTTTGTATAAAATGTGTTTAGTGTGCACATAGTATGTATGTATGTATGTATATGTATGTTTTTGTATGTATGTATGTATGTAAGTTATCTAGTTATTTCGTTCATACAACATTGTCCCACTGATAGTGCGCCAAAATCGTCAAGAACAAATGCTTTATATAATTTCTGTAGCCAAAAAAAGCTAGGCAAAGCCACGACTTCTGACCGCGTCTATGAAGCGAGGAGGTGCAATTACAGCGCGTGCCATGTGTTAGCGATTTTTTTGTAACATTTTTTTTTTATTACTGGCTACTGCTATTTGTGATCGCACGCTTTTCATTGTTACTGCCTTATTTCGCAATTATTTTTCGCTTAATTAAGCTGGAAAATTGTAAGCAAAAGGTGCAAAGCAACATCTAAATATGTATGTATGTATGCATATACATATGAATGTGCTCAAGTGATTTTGTATGTTTTGCAAGCAGATTTTTTTTTATGTCAAAAGGAGATGTTTGAGTTAATTCTGTGATTGCATTGAAAATGTTAAACATTTCGCTAACACCGATTTCATAGCAAAATTTCAAGTTACTGCTTTCCGATTATAATTCATATAACCTTTAAGTGTTGGCAATCACCGGCTAATTTTAGCGGATTTCATTCAAATGCGCAATCGCTGAGCATAAGATGACACTGGCTTAATGATAAAATTCCCCAAGTGTGTGGTCATTCATGGAATAAAAAAATGAAATGTATATTTTTATTTTATTGAATATGTAAATACATATGATTTAACCGTTGGCAATAATTTGCAATAAATAGATAGGCAAAAAAATTGCGACGACAGAGCGTATGAGTAATCAGTGATAGAACGAGTTTAGAGTGGGGATGAGTGTTGGGATAAAAGTAAACATTTGCTGGTTGTGCTTTTAATTTTGTAAAACGGCCATAGTTTTGAGTACACAACGATGCGAGCTGTACTCATAAGTATACTTATTGCTGCATACATACATACATATATACAAACATACATAGATATTTGTAAAAGTGACAAAGTAGTAAACTATCAAGCGCCTAAGCTTACATACTTATATCGCATTAACACTTACACATACATACCTACATACATATATACATATGTAAGTGGAATTAAACGCATTTTTGGAGCTTAAAATTTTGGCTTGAAGCAGTTTATAAAAACCATGGAAAAATCAAATTTAAATTGTTTGCATTCCGTTATTACGTACATATGAATGTACGTGCTCATAGCTACTAGCGCCCGCGTTCATGAACTCCGCGCGTACGCAATTTACATTTAAATATATTTCACACACGCATGCATTTTTACTTATTTTTTTTTAATTTAAACGCAATCACGCACTGAATGTCAATGCTGTTAACGTCCCCAGCCCTTCAGCTGTTGCCCCCTGCTTTTGACTGCTTATTTCACGTAAAATAGCCAAAAGCAGTAATAACAAAAATTGCAAAGCTCCAAATGCCAAGTGATGAACGCGAGGACTATGTCGATTCATTGTGCCTCATAATACATAGTACAGTCGTGTCACGCTTCAAGCCGGATTGTATCATCTTCTAAGTTTATTGACGAGACATATGTAAGCACTTTATTCAGCACCCAGTCATTAAGCGCATATAATTTCATGCTTGACGCGCCTAAAGCTTTTGCTAGTCGATCGCCAGTCGAGTGTTGGAATTTTTATTGTACTCAAGTCTACGAGTATTTCGATTTGTCAGGTTGAAGTACACGTACCAAATGAAAAAATTAGTCGTACTTGAATGTCATTTTCACTGCCAATCCGCTGCAGTTTTTTGTTTAGTTTTGTATTGCCGATATGGGGACGGGTTGTCAAGTTCTTTACATCGAATGGAGTAGCCAAACGTTTAACGATGTTCAAGCGATTATACATTTATGTATGCCGATAGGACAAATACATTTTGTATTAGTATCCGTAATTAGACAATTCTTAAGACCTCTAAGCCAAGTAGTCTTATAAAAAATACCAATTTCTTTAAGGCTTTTCCTCCCTATTGAGCAGAAAGATGCTAAGTAAAATACATGCAAGTTAAATGCTTGTTGAACCAATACTCTTCATACTACAGCACCACCGTCTCAAAGCGCAAAACTATCAACGATGCACCACGTGCCCACACGTGCCTCCAGCAAGCAACAAGATTATGAAACGATAAAGCAAGTACATAAATACTACATACATTCCTCTAAGCAAATTCTATTATCTGTGATTAATCACATTCAGCTGCCAAACGATTAACCCGCTCCCGCCGCGTCCCAACCACGCGCCGTCCTTGGGCGTAGGCAGTCGTGCGCAAATGCCATGCAATCCAACTGCGGCGATCACCTATCCACAGCACAAGTGTACCTACATTTGTATGCAACTAATTAAAGACTATTGGCAAATAAATAATAAAAAATAAAACTCAATGCATACAAAGCGGATAAATATCTAATGAGCAATAAATTTTCTCAAACTCATCGAAATTGCAAGCTTATAGTGAAAAAAAGTTCAGACTTCGAAATGGGAATTTGCACAACAACTAAATAAAAACATTTTTGAAGCATACATACAATGCACACAGGAATGCGCGTCTGTAAATTATAATTGAATTTCTTTTTTCGCTTCACACAAATCGACTATCGCAACCCGCGATATAGAAATTAAATTACGTCAGCACTTGCTAGAAAGTACCTGAGACATTTCTGAATGTGATAAAATTTGAGAGCAATAAGGCGCCCTCCAGCGCTTATCTCGTTTACTAAAGTATGTAGATAAGGCGAAAACACTTGACGCAATTTCCTTTTGACACAGCAAAATAGTCAAATCATTTGGATATGTACCATGAAGGAAAAGCTTAAGTAAAACAAGGTTTTTAATCAATGAGTTTCCGCGGGTATTTCAGTCATCAAATTAATGCAACGCCCCCTTTTTACATATTCAACATTTTCTGTAATTCCTTTGACTTTGAAAAGGTTAGTTCTCAACTAATTATCCTAAAGTTTTAACTTTAATATTGTAAAATTTTGCAAATTTTAAGAATTTGGGGAGAATGTATGAATGTATCAAAAATTTAGGAAACATTTTTTTTAATTTTTGGTAGAAGGGTAGCAAAATTTATGCTTTACGGAATTTTCAAATAAGAAATAAGAATAAATAATTTTTATCTATCTTGGTTCTCCTTCCTTCCCTTGCTTGCCGAGTAAGAGAAGCGACTAAGCTTTAATTTAATTCCAGTAATAAATCGCCGTTTTGTCGCATTTAATCAGGTCTGCTGAGCGATGAGATAATAAAAAAAAGCCTTTAATCAACATTTCAAGTTTGTAGAAAGAAAAATCTAAATATAAATTATGCAAAGAACGAGTAATTTAAACAATGCAATAAAATGTATTTCAAATCTAATTTTCAAGACCATTAGCTGCTATTAAAGTAATCAAAACCTGAACCACTGTGCGTATTTTTTCTCTCCGAAAGCCTTACTAAGTAGAATTCTACTTTCTGCGTAAAATGAAACTATAACTGATAAGATTTCCAAACGCGAGCTCATAAATTCCTTCTACGTTCTGACAAATTTTGCGTATTTCTTTACTTTCAGGCAACAGCAGTCAGAATTCGAGCCGCTTGATATTATTATGGCACTGTGCCTAAGCTGAATAGCGGCACGTCAACCGAAAAACTTCACACGCGTACCCATATTAGTGTTTAACCATAATAATTTATCTTCATTTTTTCGCTGGTCGCATACTTGACGCTTAAATTATGAGCAACATGAAGAATGGGTTCTCCACACTCAATCGTTGGTTAGGCAAGAAGAATAAAAGTGAGTCCTAAGTTGCTCTTCCAACTCCACATTAAATATATTTAGCCTCTTTTATCTGTATTCACAGCCGACAAAGCCACGCCCAATAGTAAGCTTTCGAAATCGAGCACAAACCTAAGCAGTCTGTCCGTCTCGTCGACGAACATCAACGAAACTAGTCAGCTGGAATATAATCGTATCACGCCCCTGCCGGTAGCTACAAGCAATGCGCCTTTCGAACAGACCTTCCGGATCACCGTGCTCCTACCAAAGGATCAGCTGTACGTCGCTCGCCTGGGCGCGCGAGTACCACTCAGCAAACTGCTGGAGCTAGTGTGCGAAAATAAGCTCTTGGATGCAACCAAATATGAGTTTAGAAATCCAGGTAGTACTATTTTGCCAGCGCTTGCGAATACGATCGTTTCATGAATTTTTTCTTACTTCTATTTTTACTATGCAGTTGACCCTGGACAGGTGTACAGCTGCGATTTAACTATTGGCGCCGTGGGCCTTTCTGAGGTACGTCTATGTCACAAGTCCGAATCGTATGACAACTTCAACGCGGACGAAATCATTAAGCTACACCGCACAGCGATCATACGCGATTCTCTGTCCTCATCGGAGTTTAGCAGTCGCTACTCAAAACATACAACGAAGACCACTAGTCCCTATAGCTCGAGCAATTCACTCAACTCGATGGACTCGACGGGTATGAATTGCGTTCGCACACCGGTCACTCCGCCTGCGACCCTCACCACCACAGCTGCCCCTAACAAAATAGCTGCTCCTCCTAGAAAGAAACGTGCTGCGCCACGGCCGCCAAGTCAGACCGCCATACCGGAGAAAACGGTGCTTGTGACTAATGGCATAGCTCACACAAACAACGAAAATATAGAATGCTCAGACGATTCACTGCCGCGCAAGGATCGCTTTGTATCAACGCCGAATCTCTCGGTGCATCCCGGAACCAATGGCATTGACTCCAACGGAAACATCGGTAGCGCCAACGTCGAAGGGGAAATAGAGTCGAGCCTGAATGGCTATGCGAAACCCGATGTAGGGAATGAGGAAACACAAGTACAACAGAAAAATGCACGCAACCTGTATGGGGGCAGCGTACAGAATTTGTCTAGCTCTGCTAGTTTGCAACAGTCAATCGAATTTCCGGAGCCATCGCCGCGCAAACGCATGATACAAATGAAAAAGAAAGTGGCCGCACCTGCACCTCCACCTAGGGGCAGCATGTATGGGGATTCTGACACGATTTCCATAAAGTCAATGACGCCATCCACACCCGAAACGCCATTGACTCCATTAACACCCAACACGCCTTCAGCAGATATGATCAGCGATTTAGAGCTGGAACTCAAAAATTCTCTGCGCAGCAGTAATAAGACATCACCGACACCGTCGTCCCGCGACTCTAAACCCAACACAACTCCGCTGCAATCATCCACACCTGTTCTATCTTTGGAGTCGTCGCAATCTCCATTGGAAGAAGTGGCTGACTTGCCTAAACCCCTACCAAGGGTGACTACAAATACTCTTCTAAATGGCAGCAGCACAACCACTGAGGACCCTTCCGCCCCGCTTCCGACTGCAAATGTTTCTAAGATAATGCTGAATCGTACGCCAACGCCTGAGCCGCGATCCCTTTCCACTGAGCCTCCGAGCCCTGATAGCTTTCTGGGCGCGCATATTGCTGCACTAGAGAACGAATCCCGTTTAGATCAAGGCGATGAAGTATCATCGAAGCAAGCAGATTGCGTTAGCTTCCTGGGCACACACATAGCGGCTCTCAAAACCACATCCGCTTTGGAACACGATGATGACGCTTTGTCTAAGCAGGCCGATTCTGGCATCGGCGAACCGGTACCATCTCCGATACCTGACAGCCTGCCATCAGAAGGATCGGCACATGAAGGAAAGTCAGCGTTCGAGTCGAGCTCAGATGATGACGATATTGTCAAGGTCTACAATTTCAAACTCGGAAAAACAGTAGTCAAATCTCCAACTGAGCCCCACACTTTCGAGGATTTCGTTGTTCTGGCCGCTGAGGCTCAGACCGATAGCGGAGGTAATACGCCAGCACCAGTAACGCAAGAAGCAACCCCGAATTTTTCTGATAGCGCTTCGTGGAATTTTGCAATTCCAATATCCCCTCCGCCCAATTTCGCTGATGGACGATTCACGGATGGTTTTGAAAATGAAAAGCCATCGGACGTGCCTATTACTCCCAAGATCAAGGAACGGCCCGTACTAAACTTTGAATCGATTGCAAACACAGAGAAGCCCGACATCAAAGTTGCTGACGACACAAATAATGAGGAGGCAAAATCACGCGACGACAAGATTATTATAGATAAAACAGGTCCATTACCAAGTCCAACCACACCTTTGAATGAGATCGTGGACGAGCTCTCGGCAATAATTAACGAGAAGCGTTTGGACACACTGATTAAAAAGGTAGAAGATCAACCAAAGATTGAAGCAGCAAAACCGAACACTTTATCGAACTTTAGTATAACGACAATCACACAACAGACACAAGAAACCCAACAACAGCCAGCAAGTTCCACTCAAAGTAAAACCGATCCCACATCAGATGTACAAGTCGTCGGTGCAGCTGCAGCAAATAATGAGCCGAATTCGAAATCGATCGAGTCAGTTTCGCAGAAGCCACAAGCACAACTGACAGCAGAAATCACTAATACAGATCTACCACTAAATGCGATTAGTTCTGAAAGCCCATTGCCAGAATCATCACACCGCAAAATCGAACAGAATGGTTTCAGCCTCAGCCGAAGACGATCATCTGGTGAATTGAGCATTGGAGAATCACCATCTCTTCAGAGTCCAGAGGTGATTAAGACAATTCTCAACTCACGCAAAAACAGTTTGGCCAGCAATAGTGATGGCGAATCAAAGGTGGCGGCAGCGGAAACTGCTAAACCTATCGAAAAGAAAGGGGGGGAGAACGCTAATATTGCTCCTATAGCAGAAACACCAAAGAACATAAGTAATGAAGAAAAGATCGAAGAAGCGATAACTGGCTCGACACAGCGCACAAAATCTAAGGAGCTGCCCAAAGTATATCGATACTCCGGACCGCCAAGCATTAATTTCTCTACATGGAACGAACGCCCCAAGGTACAAGTGTCCATCAAAAACGAAGGTGACTACATCTTTGGCGGTAAGAACGCGGACAGTCAGAGCGCTGCAGTTACGACGGCTGCCATTGAAATAAACCCAAGTTCACAGGTGCGCAGCAGTCGCCTTTCAATGCCGGCGAGCGCTTTCTGGGCCGAAAGAGAGAATGCACCGCCACCAGTAGCTCCGAAGCCCGCGGCAATTGCACCGACGGAGCGCATGGGTATACCTGAGAAGGAGTGTCGTGTGCCGGTGACTGTCAAGCCATTGCGGGACGTAACTGCTGAAAACTTAGAGCTGCATTCGACAACAGCGAACAGCGCGCGGCATCAAGTGCCCACGAAAATAGGACACCGGAAGTCTACTAGTATTACGACGGTTTTACTCAACGGAGATTCAGAAACGAAAGCAATTAAAAGCGAATCAATCACAAAAAGATCTTTGGCAACTACAGTGCACACATCAACATTTCCGCGCAGCAACACGAACCGGTTCAGTACACCGGTGGCTAATATAGTGGGCCCATCCCTGCTACGCTCGACCTCCATCACCCAATTGGAGGCCAGCAAGCCTAAACTTAATCAGGCCGAGACCGCACCGGCGCCGTTTGGTCAGAACACACTTCGAAAGACCGGGCTTAAAGAAAAAATACTCGCGAAAGAAGCGGAGGCACAGCAGAAGGCAAAGGACGAGAGCGGCACTCCATCGCAGCCCCCAAAGGCACAAGAGTCAAACACACAAGATACCACAACGATTTCCAATGGTTTTGTGAGTATAACAAAACCAAAAGGAACATGGGAAAAAGTAAGCATAAATCAGAAGGCGACGAAACCCGTACAAAGTGCCAAGCTAGAACTTAAACTTCAGAAACCGACCAGCGTATATTTGAACCAATGGAACCCGAGTCCAACAGCAATCACAAAAACGACTTTAAACCCGCAGTCAGCGCCAACATCTGCGACCATCGCACCGCCACCACCACCAGCGCCGATCAAGAGCGTGCCGCTGCGCACACCGAACGGCAGCGCGGCAACAACACCCAGCAGCCCGGATCCAAGAGACCAACTACTTGTAGCAATACGCAACTTCAAACGCGAAGAACTGAATCCTGTCTGAGGAAGCGCTGCGGCAAACGAGGGCTAGTGTGTGAGGGGAAGCCAGATTTGGCGAATATAGTCACAAAAAGCTGGACTGAAATGTTGTAAATTATTATTGTAAATGTCTTTTTATGATTATTTTTTTAAAAAGGATTAGAAAAGGATTTTTTAAGCCGAAGTCAACGTAATTTTATTAGTTTAGGAAATGAGAGTGTCATCTGCGCAAAGACGTGGCCGTGATATTAGCAGCGGCTTTGTCCCACGCAGGTCCGATATCCTCCCCCTACCCCGTCAAAAAAAAAAAAAAACAATGGGAGGACATAAGAAGAGTTATATCATAAATATGCTTAAATAAATATACTTTTATGAATAAAACTAGCTATCGTCATGAGGGATTAACATAAACAAATGATGTATATTTTTTAAAGTTGTAGTTTCTAATAACCAAAAATTAAAGAAATGTTTTTCCAACGCCTGCCAGTCGCTGAACGTCCTCTTAAGGGTCGGACTCAAGGCACAGGTTTAAGACATACCCTAGTTATAACATCTAACAAATATTTCTAGAAGGGCCTTATGCATAAATAGAGAGTTTGAGCTTGGACTCAATTCCCAGTGCAAGGTGTTGAGGTTAAGCGTCCTACATCAGCATTAAAATTGAGTTTAAACTTAAGCTGACATTTTATGCACAAAGCCCAATACATTGTGTATATTTTAATCAAATTGAAATGAATGTATGAAGGGACGCATATATTGTTAATAAATGTTATTTTGCGTATTATTTATATTTTAATCTGTTTTATCAAAATATAAGAAATGAATATACTAAAATGTTATAATAAAGTCCAATTAATGCGTATAGTGGCGTTTTATTCATTTATTAGGAGATAAAGGTAAGTCTACCTTCTGATTTTCCCGAAAGAAATTCACATATCGTCCCCCTTATGACAGAAACACGAGTGTGTAACAAATAATTAAAAAAAAAAACATTTTTTAATACAAGCTTTTATTAGATGTTAACAAAAAAAAAAAAAAAGAAATAAACAGTTAAATTATATCGAACCCCGCACCACCTAACAGGCTATAAATACGGGTTTTCTAAACATCTCGACTCCTGCGCCAGGTATCGGCAAACTTTTTTGTGGAGTTATTCCTTTTCTTGTAAGAAGTATACATTTCAAATTTGAACCACATGGGACCATAAATACGGGGTTTTCAAATATTGCGACACCTGCGCGGCCTAGCGGATTAATTCATCCTTCATATTGCATTGTCACCAGGTTCTGAGCTTAAGTTGAAGTTTCAAGTCTCTAGCTCATCGGTAAGTTGGTTAAAAATTGATTGCAAGATTTGATTACACACAGGTGAAACTTAAAGCTTGTCAAAACGAATATATTGGAAAATCGTTTGAAAGTTTTTTTTTAATGAGACTAAACTCTACATTCATGTAATTGACATGGTAAAATATTGTGGTTTCCTTGTAGGCATGGTATTCTGGGTTTTGTGCTAACATCCAAGGGTTAATGAAGTCAACCCATTAACTCAAAATTGGAAAGTTTCCACATTCATGCCTCTGGCATAAGGGGGGCGATATGTATCTATGAGAAATGTCCTAATGCATGGTAATCCTAACAACATACACATATACATATGTATGCGGACAAAAAAGTTAAATGCTATATGGTGGAATAAAAGCCAGCATATCAACCCTGCAAACCATGATTTCAGAGTTTTCTGAATAGTAGAGAAATATTAAAGAATTCGTAAAAAAATCAATATTTCCTTTCTGATTTTTTGACGATATGAGAAACTTTTTCGAATTTCTTTCAGATTTTTTTTAGATTTCTTTTAAAAAAAAAGTACAGAAATTTCTTTACGAGTTCGTGTCAACCGCTTCATATGATTTTCTTTAAAGATTCCTAGAAAATCGGAACAAATATCCGATATTCTTAAAGATTTCGTTAAGATTACGGAACTTTGGTTTGCAGGGAATCGACTGACACCAAAATGTCCCCAGTTGTGTGCAAAAGCTGCTGATTTCACCAACTGTCTGCTTTTTGTCCAAAACATTAACGTTCTCGGTAAATAAAAAAGGCAGGAAAGAATGTCAACAATAGCGTTACCTTAATATAGAAAGGCCCTAAATAATTTTATTTCGAAAGTCAGCACTGTACAGAAGTCCGAAGATTACTCACTAAGGATCTATTAAATTCAAAAACAAACAGGCATTAATATTTCAATTGTGTTGATTTAGCAAGTTTTTTGAAGAAATTCGCAACAAAAAAACTTTAGTTTTTATAAGATTTTATAACTACTCTATAAAGAAACAATATTGGTAAGTAGGACCTTTCTTTATTAAGGTAACGATATATATTACATTACATTAAAGCCATCTGTGGTTTGGAGATGGCACGCGACAGTAAGTTCCACCATTTTCGGAGCATTTCAAGATGTAAAAATGTTATTTTAAAGTTATTCTAAAAATTCTTGCTTCTTAGACTTACCATTAACTTATCATGGATGATTATAGTGATTATGATTGATGAACTTTAATTGTCTAATGCTTGACAGATGTGTGGTATTAGTTGTGAAGATGAAAATGTTAATTTTAGTTTGTATAAGTATGCAATTCACAGCCAATTTCATTCATTCAAATTTTGAAAACAACCGCGCTCAACAAACAGTCGACAACAGCATTTTAAGTTATTGTTTTACACATTCTTTTCTTTTTAACCTTTGAAATAAACATTGAACATATCAGTACCGTGGTTCTCGATAGTAATTATTTCCGAATACAGGATTTTATTTACCTTTTGCATTCTATTCATAGCTACTTATTATACAGCATTTCATTTCATTCGGTTCTTTTCTCTTTTATTAAAATTTAACTAACAAATAATTGCTGATCGCTTAAAATGGTTGATTGAGACCGATAGTTGTTTTGGTAAGCAAGCCTGTGTCTCCCATGTCTTCATTGTAGCCAGGACGATATTTCATGCCAGGAGCCTGATTTGAAAACAAAATATTCCGTTATGTAAAAAAAATTTAAATATGTAACTTTAAGCGAATACTTACGTTATACCACACATCACGCCAAATTTTGCCACTTTCTGCGTCGCGCACCAATTCCGGAACGTCGTAACGTGGTACGTTGAAATAATTCATCAAAGTACTCTTTTCGTTACAGTACTTAATACGAGCCTCACACCACTCAGCTTCGAGCGGGAATCGCCAATCCTTCATTTTCTTATTATGGTGGTCAATTTCGAACTGTCCAAAATCAATGCGCTCGATATCTTCGACAACAACTTCGGTCTCACCGCCAGCAGTCCAATCGTAGACTAAGATTTCTGCATGGGTGCTGATATCTTTAAGGAAGTGCTGTTTATAGAACGTATCAATGTCCTTTAAGTAGGCATCGGTGAATACTTTAGAATTGACTTCGTAGTCAATGTTGCGGGCCTTGATACGTTGCTAAAGATTAAAATATATAACTTTTAGATAATACTGTATTACTAATTTAATGTAATTAGGTTACCTTAACGGCATCGACTGGGCAGTCTAAATAGATTACCAAATGCGGCTTAAGAAGTTCCCCAATGGTATTTTGACGAATTTCGTTATATACCGAATGGGCACCACGAGAGATATAACCATTCTTATGCATCGCTTCCAAGAACACGAAATCTGAATAACAGCTACGGTCCAAAACGACACCTTGACCAGTTGAAAGAATATGTTGCAAGGCATCTATGTACTGTGAATATCTCAGCATGTACATGCGAATTTGGAACTGTGCAGCCAAGGGATGATTGGGCTCACGGCAGAAATTCGTCACATCGTAGGAACGGCACAGTTCTGGCAGCTGTGGATCTAACTTACGCATATCGTAGCCGTAGGAGTTAATATAGATTAAGTCCAAATTGACTGCGGGAAAGTAGCACATTTCCAACTCATCAGCCAACTCTTTGGCAAATTTGCTTTTACCTGCACCAACTGGCCCCTCAACGCAGATGACTTTAGAATTTTCGTCCATCCGCTTCGATGTTTTATCAAAAAACGAATTGAGCACAGTATAACGCTTCTCCTTGTATGGATATGGAGGCGCGTTTGGTATGCGAGGTCCACCTCGCATAGATTTACCCATAATAGTGCACTTCTGCGTTAAAGCCATTGGCGACGCCGATTGCGTATTCAGCAGTGCAGGAGCAGCATTGCGGCCACAGAGGCGTACAATGCCTACACGGAAAACGGCAGCCATTCTGAAAAACAATGCAATTTAAAAAGATTTCTTTAAGAATGTTTAGGAAATATGGATTTATGTAAAATACAAAGATTTAGTTAGAAATTATTCCCGATAGTTGCACTATTTAGCTGCAAACGGCCAATGCAAGCAACCCATTACATCACACACCGCCAAAGAAAATGTGCACAAATC
Source organism: Rhagoletis cerasi (assembly GCA_029783565.1). Taxonomy (NCBI): domain Eukaryota; kingdom Metazoa; phylum Arthropoda; class Insecta; order Diptera; family Tephritidae; genus Rhagoletis; species Rhagoletis cerasi. The sequence continues at coordinate 168 of JAPVRG010231870.1, read as the reverse complement.
TTGAATACTTGCAAAGCCGTTATAATTAGCGTCAAATAACTTAGGAATAGCAAAAAGGTCGTAGTTCGGTCCCTCTAGCAATTAAATTTTCTACACCAATTTTAATTTTATGCCTTCAAACTCACCTTAAAACAATTTATTCACGGCTTCCTATTTTTTTTTCTACGC
>JAPVRG010231861.1:0-10086 GCA_029783565.1 Rhagoletis cerasi | reverse complement strand
CTCGGAGTGTACGTACGTCTAAAACACTGGAAGCGTGCCTTCCGTCTATCACAACATGATCGATTTGGTTTCTCGTTTTCCGATCTGGAGACAGCCACGTAGCTTGATGGATTTTTTTATGCTTGAACCTAGTACTGCATACTACCATGTTTCGGGCCCCGGCGAAGTCGATCAGCCTCAGTCCGTTATCGGACGTTTCGTCGTGGAGGCTGAATTTTCCGACAGTGGCGCCAAAGATCCCTTCCTTGCCCACCTTGGCATTGAAATCGCCAAGCACGATTTTGACATCGTGTCGGGGGCAGCGCTCATATGTGCGTTCCAAGAGCTCATAGAAGAGATCCTTGGACGCGTCGTCCTTCTCTTCCGTCGGGGCGTGGGCGCAAATAAGCGAAATGTTGAAGAATCTCGCTTTGATGCGGATTTTTAATCTGCTAAACCATAAAATATACGATAAGCGTTTATAACATGTCAGGCGAGAGGCGTTTAAGACGAAAGCGAAGTTTAACAGATCAAAGGGAAGAGGTGACTAATATTAAAAAAAAAAAAATTTTATGGCTAATGCTAATGTGCGTCGTTCATTCTCAGTTCATCCGACCCAAGAATGTACCATCTGAGTCTGGCGAAGACCGGACAGCGGCAGAGAAAATGCTCTTTACTATCCTCGTCCTCAAAACACGATGTACACAGTGGACCGTCGATGATGTCTATGGTGACCATATGATCACTCCTCCTTTGTGTGAGAAAAAATTTTGCTACCACCCTGTCAGGCCTTTCAGGTGTCAATAGTGCAACAACGGTTCTTATGAGTTTATGAGATCCTTGATGCATCCGATCGTTCCCGCTATGCTTGGCCCTAAAATTGGCTCCGGTACAATTGAGCGCTCCAGAGAACCGCAGTTCGCCAATTCATCAGCCAGTTCGTTACCTTGAACACCGTAGTGTCCTGGCACCCACACAAGTTCAAGCTCATTCCATCTTGTTCAGCCCCGACTTACATTCCTGGACTAACTTTGAAGTGGTGCGAGCGGTTTCCAGGGCCTTTAGAGCAGCCTGGCTGTCACTGCAGCTCCTGATTTTATGTCCGCGCCACCTTTCGCCAACTATTCAGTCTGCCACTTTCAGTATTGCAAAGACTTCCGATTAAAAGACCGTTGCCATTGCACCTAAAGCATTTGAAGTTTCCGTCCATATGCCATCCAGCTCCAATACCGTTTTCAGTCTTTGAGCCGTCGGTATAGAAAGTTTCACCGAGCTCCCCAAGAGAGCGACTGGATCTCTCCATTGTTCCCTTGTAGGAAATCTAACGACATACTTTCTACCAAAGGAGACTTTAGTTATCAGTTTGCCATTTGGTGCCAAAAACAAAGAATATTGCTCTGACAACCTTCTGAACAACTCTCTGTGCCCAGAGCTCCGATCGCCGTACCACAGATCAAAAGAGTGCAGTTGACACATCGTTTTCATTACCTCCTCTTGGATCGTTAAATCCAGAGGCGGCAAATTCAACAAAGCATTAAGTGTCGGTCCTGACGTTGTACTCATGGCGCCCGTAATGCCTATACACACGCTAGTTTGTAGCCTGTTTAACACAGAAACCGTGGTTTTGACCATGGTTCTGCGCCACTATACTACAGCAGAATACGTGACGATTGTCCTGACTAGAGCTATGTATATCTTAAATACTATAGCCGGTCTTCGACCCCAGCTCTTGGCAAAGGTTCTTCGACACTGTCCAAAAACTTTCACCGTTCGATTTACCTTCAGCTCGACGGGAGTTTTCCATGTAAGCTTCGTATCTAGAGTTACCCCTAGATATTTCACATCCACGGAAAGGCTTAGATTTACGCCTCTAAGTACTGGAAGGTTGAGTCCTTCCAACTTTCTTTACCGCGTAAACAAGGTCAGGATCGTGACCCTGCATAGTGTACCATTCTTCAATCTTATTCAGGGTTTTCCGTGTCTTAACACAAACCTCCCTGGGGGATTTACCTGATGGAAGTGCATAAACGTCATCCGCGTACGCTTGGATGTGAAAGAAGTCTTGCATTTTCGTTAGTAGGGAGCCCACTACCAAACACCACAAGAGAGGTGAGAGCACCCCGCCCTGAGGGCATCCTCTCCCAACCTCTTCCATGGTACAAAGGCTAGCTTCATCCCCCACGGTCAGCACTCTCCTATATAACACGAAGTGAATCCACCTTATGATGGTTTCGTCCACACTATGTCTTCTGGCCGCAGAGCACATGGAGTCAAATGTAGCGTTGTCAAACGCCCCCTCAATATCAGCAAAGACTCCCATGGTGTACTCATCTGCTTCCAGTCCCACCTCGATCTTTGTTAAGAGGTCATGTAGTGCTGATTCACAGGACTCTCCGCTTTGGTGTGCATGTTGATAAACATTAAGGTGGCTATTCACCAAAACCCTTAATCTAATGTACTTCTCGACCGTGCGCTCCAGACTTTTCAGCATGAAGGATGTCAGGCTGATTTGTCTGAAGTTTTTTGACAGCGCATAGTCATCCTTTCCTGGTTTGGGAATGAAGAATACCCTGACTTTTCTCCAAAGAGTGGGATTGTGGCCAAATGCCTACAAGCCTGTCTTCCCCACACTTTAACATTTTTGCATACACACCATCTGGGCCCGGTGACTTAAAGTCGTCAAAAGAGGCTAGGGAAAACCTCACTGACTCCTCCTCAACCAACACTCGTGATGCTATGCGCAAATGTAGTTACTCAAATGAATAAATTACTGTTTTTAGAAAAAAGAAAACAAGTAGATTTTGTATTTTTTAAACAATGGTTATTTTTTATTCCAAATCATACTGACTTATCAAACTGTACTCGTAATTTCGTCGGAATTTGAGACCTCCAAAATCCAAATAATAACATTTGTTATAAAGTTTTACAAATGTAGTATATAACGTTGCGATGGAATGGCACATTTACATTTTTCATATCTACAATAATGGGAATCTCAATCGAACTGGTAATCTTGTAAGCATGTTCATCACGGCCGCCTTAAATCGTGGGAATTTTTATAAAGCCAAACTACATACTTCAAAAAATCACAATGAAAAGAGAGTAATAAAGAGTAACCACAAAATTTTTACTGCTGCCGAAAAGCGCCGAAAGCCATCAATTCAATTACGCTTATGGCGAAACGCGTGTGTTACGCATGCAGATGAGCTCCACTTGTCATTAAGACGGCTGACTTTAAGACAGGTTCACAGAGTAAAAAGGACCAAAAGCTACATCTGCTGCATACGCATTCAACCAGTAGGCGGCGAAACAGACAATAATAATAAAAACAATTTTACACTCATAAAAAATGACAAAAAAGGGCTGGCGCTTAAGAAACGCTCATTGAATCGACAAAAAAAAAACCAGTGCCGCGATCTACCTCAACAGACATTGTCTCGACACTTGCACGACCCACAGCTAATGATATTCACATCATAAAACTGATAAAAACCGAAATACGAATTCGCGAAAATCAAAACAAACAAAAAAAACGACGCATCACAATAAAAGAAGTAAATTGCAATAATCATAAATTACTTGATGAACCATACCGGTACAGATGAGGTGGAGTTGAAATAACTTCCGTGCCAAAAAAAAGAAAAGAGTAGGTACTACTGTCTCTTTGTCGCTTACAAATTATGGCGCGTATTTGTCGCAACGTTGTCTGAGCCAGTCAGTGGGTGGATAGGCGGTTTGATCAGTGGTTGGTTGATTGCTGTAACCTTGCCCTTCTTAGCGTCGACGACGGCTGCTGCATGCATAAACGATTTGGCCGAATGTGGCACATGCAACACTGTGAGGCATGAATATTTGTTAGAAATTCGCTGGAAGTGGTGTACTTACAAATGTACATATGTATTTCTGTACGAAAAAGTAATAAAATAAATAATAAAATCAAATAAAAAAGGCACATGTATATAAAAATACAACAAAAAAAAATATGTAGCTAAAGAAATTTTAAAGTAAAAAGTAAAGCATGTATGTACTTCAACAATCTTCAAACTTTCTAACGGTACTTTAAGAACATTTAATGCCACAAGTATGTGAAATGCTTTTAACAAAAAAATTTGTAAAAGGAGAAGGTTATCAATTCGTCGGAGTATATATATATATTTTTAATGTATGTTACCGGATAACTTGGCACCACGTAAACCGTTTTCGATAATGCCTTTTTATCGGAAAGGTGGTACCATAAGGGTGGTCCCATACTAATTTGGTTTAGTTCCAATTATTGGATCATGAAGAAATCAACGGTTTTACTAAACTTTCATATAAGAATTGAATATATATATACGTTAGGGTGGTCCTTAAATGTATGAAGTTAATTTTTAAATCGGATGCCCAAACGTCAACCTCTACATTGATGGTAATATAGTCAAAGATATCAAAACATAAATTTAGGTCATGATCGGAGACCGTTTAGGTGTGTCCCACAGGGGTCAAAGTTCAGATTCATTGTATACAGTCTCAACTAGCTGACCCGGCGTGCTTCGCTACTCCCTTAAACTTTAAAGATTATATTATATGAAATTATTTAATGAACACATAACTAAAACTTATAGTAAAGCTCTCGAATAAACATTGTTCTTTGTTTTCCCATCTCGAGCGTAAACAAATAAATAGGTTGGTTTTCAAACGCGGGAACATGCAACGTACAGCTGCCCATGCGAAAAGCATGGAGTTTCTAAGTTTAATTCACACACTTGAAGGGACTGAACTTGGGCTTTGTTAATCGTAATCGCAAATGCCAATCGCGTGAAATCGAAGGAGGAACGCCTGGCAACTCGAGGGAATTTAGGAATTCAACTGGGTAATTGACAACATCCTCGTCTTTCATGACACTATCAGTAGATTTGTACTTTACTGGATCTCCATTTATTCTGTTCAGAATGATACTGTTAATGGAATTAACATCAATGTTTTTAGCAACCAACAACGCTCGTTCACATAACTATTTTTGGTCTCTGAAATAAATTTCAATATTGTGGAATACACAATTTATTATTTTGTCAATTTGCAAAAATCAGGAGGAAAAGTGTTTCAGTTGGTTGTCCTATCAACCGCCATTTTTCCATTGCCTAAATCTAATAATTGTTTCGAAAATTGATCTGCAGATGGGGTACGCTGTAGCACCATATGCATATTTGCTCTCAATTTCAATAGTCGAACATGTTGCCAAGCGTGGAAGATTTCAGACATGCATTTATCTCGTCAGCGGGTGTTGCATGCGTAATTACGGGCAGAGTTTGGCGAAAGTCACCGGCTAATAGAACCAATGCTCCTTCAAACAATTACGTATTATCTCGGCCATAGTACATTCATCCCACACTATGATTTTACACGTCTGCGGCATTTTCCCATTGCAGAATTTTTCTTGATATTGCACGTGTTTATTTCGGAAAATGTTAACTTCAGTGGTAGTTTAAGCGCCGAATGCGCCGTTCTACCACCATCCAAAAGTGTTGCTGCTTTACCTGAAGACATAACGGCCAATGCTGTATTTTGTTCCTACCGAACCTTTGCCAAAATCAACGAAATCAAAAAACGTCTTTCCTGTTCCGCCGGGTGCATGAATAAAATACATTCCACCAGTTTGATTTCTAATTGCTTCTAATAGACTGTTATATACAGTTCTCTGCTCATATTGCAATAGTGGTAAGTTTGCTTCGTGATATGTTTCCAAATCTCGTGGATCATAACTTCTTTCACGCCGCAAATCGCGGTCATAAGCATCATTTTCTGTTCGAATAGGAGTCACCATACCAACTTGAATGAGCGTCTTGTTATTAATTTCCAAACATTTGTCTTCAAGCACAATCAAAAAAAATTGTGGATCAAATTATTTTCGTTTGCCTTATTAATATACGCTCAAAATTTGATTCCAGTGACACCTGTCAGACCAATTCCACAAAACTTAAATTTTTTGAGTCTCCATAGTGGAATCTGAACTTTGACCCCTGTGCGACACGCCTTAACCGTCTCCAATCGGGACCAAAATTTATATGTGATAGATTTGACCGTGGTATAACCGAGACTTAAAATATTATTTAAAGGACCACCCTAATATACATACATATATACCTGGCGCACCTATTAATTATCGTAGGTGGGCGGGGCCACGCCCATTTCAAAAAATTTCACAACTATCTTATTTTATGGTGGAACCTTACATCACATACTAATTTCCCAAAATTTACATCCAGTATTCACGCAAATATCGTAGTTTTTGATTTTTTTCAAAAAATACCCTTGAATGGGAGGAGAGCGTGGTAATCGTTCGATTTCGCTCATTTTCAATACCATCCGTCGTTAGCTTAGTAGAAATACGTACACCGAGTTTCGTTGAGATATCCCAGTTATCGTGTGCACAGACGGACGGAAGGACGGACGGAGGGGCGGACAGACAGACATGGCTTAATCGATTTCTTTTTTCATTCTGAGCATTTTGGTATGCATATGTCTATATCTATCTCGATTCCTTTAGGTTGTTACAAACAACCGTTAACTATTATGGTTGGAAACCAAGCCTATTTCTTCAATTCTTGTCTTTTCACCAGAACCATGTACATATGTACATATGTATGTAATTTTTCCTTTCATGAACAAAACGCTATTCAACTTAAATACTTTAACAAATTTTCGCAAACATTTCGAACGTTTAAAATCATATTTAACAGTTTGCCCCGAGCAACCCCAAAAACTGGCCCAATAAAATTTATGTAGGCGTTAAGTGCATAGACACATTTGTAGATATGCATGCATGTATGTTATATGAGAGACAAACATGTGTACCTATGTATGTGTGTATATTCAGTATCCCCATTTCCAAATCACCATTCCATCTCAGTGTATCGTCATTGCGCAGACGCCAACATGGAAGTGAAATGCTGAGTATTGTTTTCGGATTTCTTCGTAGCTGAAGCGCTGGCTTCCAGCTGTTGTTCCCATTGTGGTTGTTGTTGTTGAACGAAAGCTCCCAAATGGATGCTGCAACAAAATGTGAGGTAGACAGCCATTTGATTTACTCATATCTATATGTATAAATATCGGTACACGAGCATAATTCATAAGGGAGTAAGCTTTGTTTATTTGCACTGGAATGTATTTATGTATGTATGTATTTGCGAGTATATGAATGTATGTACATATGTAATAAAAAGTTTTATGGATGCGTTTTCTGAATGCAAATGGCGTCAGTGACGTTTCACAAGAAGTGTGAAATAAATCACAAACTATATGTATGTACACAGTTATATTCATACATATCATCAAATATACATACGTATATATGAACATGTGTTATTGAAAAACCTGCAATATCAATCTGGTTAAGAACTTTTCAAATCTTTGAACAGCTTTAAGCCACTATAAGGCGCCGACTGTTGATCCACATGAAAAAAGGAGTGCTTTAGATACATATGTATGCCTACAATCCGAGTCAGGGCCGTCGAGAGAAAATCCGGGCCCGGTACTAAATATGTGTCAGGCCCCCTACCTCAAAAAATATTTTTTTTTATCTACCAACATAGCTAAATATTTCTTTGATGCTGATTTCGAGTACATTAACAAAATTTTTCTAGCAAGTCTAATTTTTGAAAAAAGAAGCTGTTAAAGTGTCAAAAAATGCCAATTTCAAAATTTTTAATAAATTAAATTTTTACTTGGTTTTTCGAAGACAAAATCTGCGTATAAATAAAAATTCAGTTTGTCTGATGGATTCTACCTCATGGCGATGAGTTGAGTAGAAATAAGTGAAAAAGTAAAAAAAAACTGAATTTGTTTTTAAATTAAATTCATATATTGAGATTTTCGTATTTGTAGGAAAACAAACATTTCTACTTATCTCTTCGACATGTATTTTTCTTGACTAATTATCTTTTGTTTGTTAAGTGTTTACTAATTTTGTATAAAAGTATAGCTCTTTATCTAACAAATACCATATAAATCCAAATTTCAGACTTTGTACAAAAATTATAAAAATTCCTCAAACTGATCATCTAAATTTCAAGCAATTTAATTTTTGGTAAGCAGTTTTATAGATTATTAAATTCTATTGCAATAAAGTGCAAGTTTGAAGTTGCTAAAATTTTTTTGCTGACGGTATCACGCATTTTCTTCCATACAAAGTAATGTTTTATATGGAAAAGAGTGCATAACACCAACAGAAAAAAAATTATCAAAAATCAATGCGATTTTTTAGCAACTTCAAGCTGTCATTTTATTATACTAAATTTTAATAAGCTATAAAACTGTATACCAAAGGTTAATTTAGGAATTCTAATTAAAATACTTTGAATTGGGACGAAGTTTGTCCAATTTTTAAAATTTAATTTTATATGGTTTTTGTAAGATAAGGAACTAAACTTAAAAAAAAATTAATGAACTTTAAAAAAAGCAAAAGAAAAATAGTCAAAACCGGTAAAAATATTGATGTGCTATCTTTTGTCGCGGGCTGTAGTGATGATATCGCACACCTAGATCTAATGTGCGATCAACTCAAAAAAGATTTATGGCGATTAGTTTGCATAAATCAATTCATAGGACTTACATCCAATTAATGCGAATATTTTTTTCTGCATGATTATACACATTAACTAAAAAACTATTGTTATACCTGTTTTTGTATTAATTGCGTTGAATCTCTACAATCCACGAGCAGATATATTTACCTCTGAATTTTGAGATAGCTCACTTTAGATCTAGGTGTGCGATATGCTCTAAATTCAAAAACTTTTACCTCTACCCTTATATGAGCATTTAAGCTTATTGGATAAGACTTCTAGAATTTAAAAGTCAACAAACATAAGCTATCCCATTAAACAGTTAGCAAGCTTATATTTTGTTTTCATATAAAAACAATTTTATGTATATGAGGTTGGGTCTCGCTTAGTTTGGCGTTTGTTTTTGTTGAAATGATAAACACAAATAATTTAAAATAAGCAATTGATTTTTATTAAAATTTCATACCTTTCACTTAAATTTATTTGAATAAATTGAGTAAAATGTCTGTAATTTTAAGAAAAAGCCTTTGCTTAGGTTTAATGCATACGACCCAATATGTATATTTACTTACGTTTGATTTATACTTCTCTCACAAAATGCTGGCTCGAAAAAAACAATTTATTCCCAAAATTTAATTTTATCTCTTTCACTAAAAACACGTGTAAATGAACCGGTCACTCAATTTGAATGGAAAACTGTTTAACAACTCCAATTAAGAAAACCGTGCAAAAGAAAAAATCGTGCATCATTTATTTTGTGTATGATTATTTCAACAGTTATATCAAAAATATAGCTTACTTTCAGATTTAAGTTACGAAAAATTGGTCATTGTCACACTTTCAAAGTTATTGAAAGCATGCCTATTGTTTTCTTTCAAAGTGGAATTGTGAAAAAATAATTACAAGTTATGGTTCTGATATTTCTGGGTCCCTTAAAAAGCCCGGGCCCGGGAGGATTCCCCCTTTGCCGCCTCCCTCTCGACGGGCCTGGGTGTCTGCTTCTCGGTTGCCACGTACATACATACATAGATATTTTCTATCAAGGTTAAGTGCTTTTTAATTTTCTAAAAAGAATTTTTGTAACCTAAAAGCGATAAATTCTTATATAACGTTTCTAGTCGCATTTGAACCGATGACGATCTTTTGTATATTATTTACATATATAAATACTTCTATATTGCTAGTACCTAAGTGTGCAATCCAAAAACATTACAGTACGCATATATTGTGAAAAGAAAAAGAAAACCGAGCAAGCATATTTCGAAAATTACACTTTCCAAAATCTCAGTGGCGGTGGTTAAATTTTTAGCTTGAAAAACGAAACTTAAGTTTAATGTGCACAAATTAAATTGTAAAAATGCCGCCTCGATGTTTTTTATATGGACAAAAGAGAGACAAATTTAATAATATAGCCTTGCATTCGTAAGTATATTTTCATTAAAAGTTAATTAGTGAGAATATGTAACTTTTTTCTAAATTGCTTATTGGCATTTTGCATTGAACCACTTTTCCAAAAGATGCAAGCGTCTTGGCCATCAATAAGTGCCAGAGCAATAAATGAATT
>JAPVRG010231855.1:0-12937 GCA_029783565.1 Rhagoletis cerasi | reverse complement strand
AATGTCATAAAAATTCCAATAACTCCCGGTCTTAATTGAACGCGTGCCTACAAGAGAGACATCCTATTAGTGTTGAACTCACAGAAGACTTTCGATACTGTAACGGAATTAATGCCCCTTAAAAGACATCGATAAGTCCTCTCTTCTTTCGGCACTTAAACGATAAGTGGCAAGCTATTTGGGTAGTCGTCAGCAATATTTCCAAATAAAACCTTTAAACCTCGAAAAATTAAGCAGTTACTCCCTTAGGGTGGTTTTCTCTATTTACTTTTTTTAACTTTTATTTCCAGAGTGAGTGAGTCCCTCTGAATTTCACCGCTAACTATTTTGCGATAGTATCACTTGGCCATAGAATTGAGGACCAGCGCTCAAGAATAAACCATTATCTCTCTAACCTTTCGTATTTCTTCGTTATGAGCGCCACGCTTACTTTTCGGCTACAAAATCAAAAGAGAACAAAAAGTACTTGTGTACATTAAATAAGTTTTTTTGAACCACAAGTATACAGAGAAGAGTGATATCGGAGTCAAGAAAAAATTAGTTAGCATAATTCGCGCCAGACCTACCATATTGGAGTGGGAAAGTTCCTCAGTCCAGCGTAGGGTGAGTGGAAGCGCTCAGCAAGGAAAAATTTGTTCACACTTTCTCTGGATCATCGTAGTCAACGACGTCCTACGGGAGCTGGAAAAGGTAGGCCATCTGCTTATCGGGACCATATGCACCTCCGTTAGAGGAAATGTTCTGAACACTCCCTCGATCTATGACGTTCCAATTGTGCTCTCTGACAGTGTTAAGATTTATGGCTTGATCCTGGACACGAAGCTATATTGGAACACAAATACTGGATAACCAAATACTAAAAGGGACATTGGGAAAAGGTAGGATAATTAACTGGTTGAGCTCAAGTAAATTTATTAATGGATGAGTCGAAGTTGGACGGAAGGTGTGTTTAGTGAGAAACTCTCCGATAAATTCGAGGTGGCCGCTATGAAGGAGTTGAAACGAAACTGGCCAAATCAGGCTGGCTCGGGTTTCAAGTTACAGCGACATTGCAGTAAACTGCATTGCTGATGAATTGACAAAGCTGGACACCTTTCAGCTCAATCTAACTAACAGGAAGGACATAGAAGTTCCTGTGGCCACTTGCAGACTGTCCCTGGATAGATGGGTTTTAAGCCGACTCAGCAAACGCTGGCCGAAAGCAGGAAATATGTAAAATTTAAAGGAGTCTCTTCAGCTGACTTAGCGCAATTCTTGGTTCTGGATTCAAATAGCTTCGGACCTCTTTTTCGTAGCTGTTTGGAGCCTGTCGAAGTGAAATCACCTCAACATTCACTTATCAGTTGGTTTAAACAACTCGGCTCGTATTTCATTAACACTCCCAAGGAACTTTGAATGCGGAAACTTATTTTGAGCACCCACCGTTTTTTTCTAATCAAAATATAAGGAATGTATATATAAGTCATGAACGCGAGGGGCTGCCACCTAATCTAACTTAAGCATTTGTTTTATGAACGTTCCGTTTAAGTTTCTTGTTTTAATCAAGTAATTTATGTACATATGTATATGTGTTTAGATGCGGTAATTAAAAATCACGATACGCAAATGCTGCAAGAAGTTTTATCTTTCTTTGATATTAGTTTTGATAAGTAAGAAGTTGCCGATAGCCCAAAACAAAAATTGAATTGCCTGTTGTTATCAGCTTTGGTGCGTTGTTTTTCTGTTATCTTTTTTTTTGCAACAGCACTTTTTCTGTGTATAGCTACTAGCACCCAGCTAGTCGACTTTGCAGCCTATTCCTCATTCTCCGTCCTACCACTGTCTGCCTTAGAGTCTTTCTGTTGTGCCGCCGTTATTGCAACTTTTCCCAATATGTTTTCCTGCCACTGCGTCTGCGCTCATCAACGTTGCTTCATGCTGCCGGTTTTCATAATTTTTCCTTTTTTTCTCACAAATTAATTAATTATAATTTTTTTCTCTTTGCGTTTGGCAATTTTCGCTAGTTTCATTTATTTTTAATACATTTCTTTCCTTTCTTTCACATTTCGACATTTTTAATTAGTGTTTACGTGTTATTCGCTTTTCTATTTGCTTGTTACAATGCGCTGTCGACAAATTACCACGCCACAGTCGAAGCCGAAGTCGAGGACATCGGTGGTGGCTGATGGCTGATGGCTGGGCCCCGCTGCAGCTGGCTGATGAGGTGTTCGTCGGCAATTGTAATCAGATTGCGAGATAAGCAGTGCCAAAGGAAAAGTGAAATTAGTATTTAGTTTTTTTACTACTTATATACTCTTTGTTATACATATATATGTATCTGTCTTCCTATGGAATAGTAGCTTAAGTCGGTATAAGTATAATTTAACATTCAGAAAAAAAGAAAGGAGCTGAGATCAAGCTTTCGAAATTCAGAAACCTGAGTAAATTAAATGGATTTTTATCTCTCAGTTCTGTTAGCTCAATAAAGTTAGGTTTGCCTAGGAACAATTTTTTGATTCTACACAGCGCCGGGAAATCGCAGAGTTGAGCGTCCGCTGCGACAAGAGGTGTTGTGCATTTTTCCCCCTTTGAAAGCGTCAGAGAACCTTCCAGTACTGTGCGAACAGCCGTGTGTCTGGACAAATTCTATCTGTACAGTTTGAAGACTATTGAAACGCACTTGACGCAATTAGATGGGCATAAACTTCTGCAGACCTTGTATTGAATTGGAGGTACACACTTACAGCTGCAATTATCCACGTTTAGTACGCTCCAGCACTGAAAGTATTCAGCATTGTACACACTGGTAGTAGCAGAGGAAGAAGTAGGTGTCCTCTGCGATGAAATAACCAGTTCACTTAGGCGATTACAGCGCCAAAAAAGAAGAATAACACAGAGCTGAGGAATACGGACCCCGATGTAACTTAGGGGCATATTTACCTCTTTTCTGCCGACATACGTATCGAGACAATCCGGGTTAGCCTAGCGGAGTGCTGTGATGTCTCGACATTCAGATCACCGAAAAGCTATGGCTGCAAAATACAGCTATCAAGTACTAGGCTAGAGATGCCTCAAGTCCCCCAGCTAATGAACCTTAATGCCGCATGACTATGACAAAAAGTACTGAGTGAACTTATCCATGGGTTGCTTTGTGGCCAAACAAAAATCGCCAACGGGATTATCCTGTAAAAAATTTTCTGAATCTGGAAGTCACATAGACTTTTCGATAGGAAAACCAGCCGAAAAAAACCCGACCTTATACCAAAGGCAATTTTTCACATATTCGTGAAAATAATCGAAATCTTCAACAGTTCAGTGAATACAATACATTCCGTGAGGGAAGAGTTGTGCAAAAATTTGTATCAAAAAAGTCGTTGAGCAAATAAAGTCAGATTTTTGCAACTATCTGGAACATAGAAACAGTACGGAATCAGGCCATGTTTTCATGGGCGTAGCCAGAATGAAATTTAGGCAGGGGGCGTTCGATATTGTTAAGTTAGCATTGCAGAGAACTATTTTTATATATATATAGGGAAACGCTTGGTAGTTAGGGCGGGGGAGTGGTGCGGGCGCAGCATCTCCCCTAGCCCATACCTAGCTAAGCCCATGCATGTCTTTACAGACGCTCCTTTATCCAGTACCAGTTTTTTCACCGTCAGAGCACTTTTTGTATAATTTTCTTTAATAAAAAAACTGTAGATGGGTACTTGCCAGAGCATGTTCAATGCCTTTATTGGACATGATTCCACGGATGCATTTCAATGTTGACAGTGCTGCGTATTTTCTTCCATACACCGTCAGTAAAAAAATTGCCGAAAATCAACGGTAAGTCCTAGCTATCTCAAGCTTGCGATTTATTGTACTAGAATTGAATTGACTACAAAACTGCATAATCAAAGTCTTTCTAAGAAATCTAGCAAGAAATTTCAACGAAAGTTTGTTGATTTTTTTTTAATATTTTACACATTTAAACTTGGATTTATACCGTCTTTGTTAGAGAATGAATTATGTTTTTATAAAAAAATAACTAAAATTAAATAACAAAAAAAAAAATTAAGTTGTGAAAATATGTCAATGTATGGTGCGGTGCATCAATAATTTCTTCGACCCCTGTATGTATGAAGTGCCTCAATAGTTCTCAATCATGGTTGCATTTTCTTCCCATAAATTATCCCAAGCACTAAGGTGGATTGGAAAACGGCGAAAGCTGCATGACCAACGGGGTTACCAACATAATGGGTATACTGTCGATTGACTTCTGGCGTAGCTGCCGTGTTCTAGACTAAATCCGGAGTACAGAACATTGTCTATGCCATTTAACCGAATTGACGAGGGCCAGCCAGCAATAGATATTTTCTTGACTGTTGCGAGTAATGAGTGAACTGAGTACAGCTACTATTTGCTAGCTTTGAACCTTCATCTGAAGGACGAACTGATTTAACTTCTGGAAAAAAATTTCACAATGGCCCACAGCCGCCCCTAAGCGTTTCTCCTTTCAGTGTTGGATGAGGACGGCTGCGGTAGACAAGAATTAACTAAGGGGATCTTCTATGCGAACACTAACAAGACTTACCTGACTCAGTGAGATTGCACTTTGACGACTCAGGACTAACCGAAGTCGGCGTAATGACGCAGGTGGGTATTTGTAGCACCGGTGCGCAAATGCGGCTCTTTGCTTAGAAAGCTGCGGCTCTTTTTACTTTAATTTAGCTCAGTGCAGTGCGGCACTTTTTATTATTTTATGCAGAGACAGTACTTGAATACTCTGACGAGGACAAATGTCTGGTATGGTTAGTCTTTGAAAAAAGTCTGACGCGATTAGCCATCTTTAGTTGAAAAGCCTGGCCACATATCTCAAATTTGGCTTGCGGACTTGTAGAAAGTTTTGATATTTGAGAAACCTTATAGTCGAATAACCAGACAAAGTGGATGTTTTGAAAAATATAAATATACATTGAGCTTTTAGTTTTAGTAATTTTGTAGTTGTGTCTTTTGTGGCTCTTTGCAACATTTAAAAAATTTGTATGCGGCTCTTATAATCCTCAAGCTTGCGCATCCTGCCACATAGGCTTCATCCGCTTCATTTTCAGACAATGTACAGACTTTAAACAGGCTAAAGTTAATGAAAAATTGCAAAAAAGGTTCCAACTTTCACTGATAAGTTGAAATTGAAAGGGGCTCGAACTGAGGAGTAGTTCCCTGTGCTGCTGAGTAGTGTTGAGCTGAGATTCACTTCAGTAGACATTCAAGGGTAATCTCCTCGAGCAGAGTACGAGAAACTGCTGCAGAAGGTGATTATAGATAGACATTATATTTGAGTCATCGGGAGGTAACGCAGAGATGAAGTTGGAGCGATATGTTTATCAAACTGCGTAGCTTATCGTCATCTGCTCGAATTCCCAAACAGCGATGTGGATATGACAGAGGGCCGAATCCATAAAGGTGAAGTAAGGATCCGGATGTCGTATTATAATGGTAGTTTATAATTTCTGCAGCATTCAAGTTAATCGGGGTTTAATGCCCCCAAGGTTTCAAGAAAAAAGGTTCGGGCTACTACTGCTGCTCAGGATTGTAACTCAACAACGATCTGGAAGCTATCTACTACATATAGAGCATATGCGTCTTTGTCATTAACCGCGACTTAATTAATAAGATTTTTGATGGTTGGAATACTTTCGAATTTATTAAATCAACTTTCGCTTAACCTATACGTTTGGATACCTTAAAGTAGATTAATAATTCTGCATGCGTCTTTTGACCTGCTTTTAAAACTTACCTTATCTCGACCGGTATTGTACGCATTAGTGTCGTGGCGAGCTCAAATCTGCAAATATAAAAGATAATAGTTTCAATGGTTTTTTTTTAGAAAATTGCTTGCGTTATATGTATTTAAATATAAACTTGAAAATGCTTAATCGAATTACCCCAACCCACATTCAAATCAAAAGAGCGTAATCGCACGAAAAAAACCCACCGTACTGGGTGCGACAACCCATTGCCCTACTCTCCTTTGTCGCCATACAAACGGGTATAAGAGTGTAAATTTGTATTTAACTAGTCGTGTTTGAGGGTAAAATTCGTGTGGTCAGTTTCACTTTTGATCCCTCTCACCCATGCCTAGTCTACTAAAAAAAATAAAAAATAATAATAGTAAATGTGGAGGTATTCACAGCGCCTTGCAGGCTAAAAGGCAGAAAGCAATTAATTGAATTTTCACCACACTGCAGGCGTTTTTGCTTAATATGCATGGAGCGAAATGGAATCAACGCGAAGCTGCAGGACGTTTGCGCTGTTTACTCATACATATGTATGTATGTACGTACATTAGGGCGGAGTAATGTGTTCGGAGCAAAATTTTCGTAGAAAGTGTATAGCAAATTCAAATTCCATGATTAATTCTAAGCAAAAATGGCGAACAAACTATATACCTATATACTCCCAATTTTCAAAAGAAAAATCAGTATATTGTAACTTTTTTGGTTGACATTTATTTTTATTTTTTATTTTTGTTTTTTTTATCTTTCTATCCTAATTTTTTTCTCGGTTTTGTGAAGTAGTTTCTTAAATATGAAGAAAACACAAAGTTTCGTAAATGAAAAATTAATTTCGTTTAGAAAAAATTATAATACACTAAGTTTTCTCTTAAAAATTAGGAGGGTCAAACATCATTTTTGGTATATAGTTTGTTCACCATTTTTGCTTAGAATCGACCGTAACACTCGAATATGCTATACACTTTTTTTGAAATTAAATTACTGCGCCCTAGTGTACATATACTACACATATAGAGGCAGAGTTAAATTTACAAAATGCATATTTATTTTTACGTTTCCATTTTTTCTACCTTTTTTAACTGCGGTCGCAACCGAATTGCTGTGGCATATTGACATATATTTGAATTTACTTTAAGCTCGTTTGGCATTTGTTGGTTTTTGACATACAAAATTTATATAGGTATGTACATATGTACATATGTATATGAGGCAATGTATTCGTAATAGCTAAAACGTGAGTGTAGGTCTATTGACATCGATCTCCTGTATCCACATCGATCGATTGAGCCAATAGCGCATGCGAATGGATGTACATATGCATGAATAGGTATGTATGTAGGCATTAAGAGGTACGTATATGGATGCTAGTAATCTGCATGAATGATCGAAATTCAATGCAGCCTTAGTCTCCCTTTCCACATGTGGTAATGGTGTAGTGGCAACAACATTATTGACAGCAAACGCTCAATAAGAAAATTAACAACAAAAGGAAGTCCATATCAGCCATGGCATCAGTTGGTTGGTCGACTGCCATGTTGCACGGTGTGATAAAATGCGAAACAAAAATAATTGTACGAAAAACTTTTTAAGAACTTTATATTTTCTAATGTAAAATAATTGTTTGCTTCCATGAATGTGATTATGAATATGAAGATGAGCAGGTGTATGAATATGAATATGAGTATAAATATGGATAAGAGTATGAGTATGAATAAGAGTATGAATATGTGAATCAATATGAGTGTGAATACGAGTATGCGTCTGAGTATGAATACGGGTAGGAATATGCATATGAATATAAATATTAGTATGAATATGAGTATGAATATCAATATGAGTATGAGTATGTATATGCGTATGAGTAAAAATATGAGTAGGAATATGAGTAGGAATAAGAGTATGAATATGAGTATGTATATGAGTACGAATATAAATATGAATCTAAATGTGAGTATGTTTGAAGAGGAGCATGATTATGAATATGAGCACGAATATGGGGATGAATATGAGTATGTGTAGATATGAACATGAATATGAGTAATAAAGAGTTTCCCCGACGCCCAAATGGCGGTTGGTTGCACGACCATCTCAATTTCAATATCTATTTCGATGACGGTTTGTTTATTTATTTGTTTTGTTTTTATTGACGTTTGTTTTCTATTCTTTTTGCTCATTTTTTCAAATAAGTAATTTTCACGGTTGTATTCGCGAAGTTTAGTCTCAATTTCTCTGAAATTGAGATTCATACGCAATTTTAGGTGACAGGTTTTTGTGTGACGAAAATGAGTATAGTATCACAATTTCAGCTAAAATTGAGAGCAATGTTAAAATTGCGAAATTTGGGAGTCGCGGAAATTCCCTAAAAGAAGGAAAATATGAATATGACATATACTGTTATATTAGTACTATTTTTTATTATGCTGTTGTTCTATTATGTGTACATTTATATTATTTTACTGTCATTTTGTTCATTTGTTATACATTCTAACTATTGTCCTGTGTATGCCGTTTTGTTGTTATTCGGTTTTAATATTTTACTCTTATACTGCCATACTGTTATACTGTCATACAGTTATACCGCTATTCTGTTATACACTTATACTCTTAAATTGTTATACTGTTTATTTTCAATGCCATATTTCTATTTCTTTTGGGCAGAAAGTATTGAGGTCACCCACAAATCGGCAAGGGGAAGAGAAAATTGAACTGTTGGTACCTTAACCAGTGTTGCCGCAAGCCCCAAAAAAAGTGTATCAATTGTCAAGCAAAAAAAGTATCAAAAGCAAATACAACTAATAATTTTGAAATTTTTATTTGAAAAATTAATAATAAATAAAATTTTACCATTAAATACATAGTTACTACATAAAAAGCTATTTAAATATAATTTGTTTTAACAAAAACGGAAAATGCACTAAGAAAAAAGGAGCATTTTGGCAATTTTTTTCACGCAGTTTCTTTCATACAAAGTATTTTCGAAAATTTTTTTTGTATGGAAGAAAGTATTAACACCGTCCGCACAAAAAAATCCAAAAATCAACGCGATATTCCAGCAACTTCAAACTTGCACTTTTTATATTAAAATCTAATGGGCTACAAAACTGTATACCTAGAATTTAAAAAAAACTGATTAGATAGTTGGAAATTTGTACGCATATTTATTGAAATTTCCTTAGCTTTGCACAAAGTTTAGACATTTTATTTTTATGTTTTCTGTTGTACAGTGAACCATGTTTTTATAAAAAATTACCGGAAAAATATTAGAATAAAAATTGTTGCATATATTGTGCAAAATTCGCTGTGCCAATATTTTTTTCCGGCAGTGTACATACACGGCGTATGGAAAGAAGTGCAGGGTTGTATTTCCCTTACAAGAGTTACCAAATCAAACTTATAAATACATACACAATTTCATGACTAAATTATAAGAACGAAAATTCACTTTTCCTTTAAACTGGTAATATTATTCATAGTTTTTACAAAACCATTTCTATCAGGAAAAATTATCGAAATTTGGAATTTGTGAACAAAAAAGTATCTATATGATACAATTGTGTCAAAACGGCAACACTGACCGTAACTATATTGAGTCATTAGATGTTGATCTTCGAAACGTCTTGTTTTTAATTACTAAAAATCGGGCTATAATAAAAAATTAGATCGTTGACCAAGGTTACTCATACGTACTGGCCAACACATACAAACTGATGCTTTTTTGAAAATTTTTCCATAGAAGTATTGATTACAGGGCAAACAAGAACTACATTAAGCGGAATCTCGACATTCTGAGTCTTGAAGCGATCAAATTTTCTTGTACATATTTGGAAGCAGCTGTGGCACATATTTCAATGGCCAGATGATGAATTCGTTTTATCCATAAAAAAAGAAACTTGGCATAACAGTAAGGTCAGACATATTAACTGCGAGTACATTGATTGACAAACCAGAAAAAACTACGCAGCCGTTGCAAACTTTTCTTCAGATATCATGTAAAATGGAACCTACCTATGAACGAGTTCCATGTAGAAAATAGTTTGTATTAACATTTTTATGAATGAATTACATGAAAAACAAAAAAAAGCTTATTTTAATAATCTCCCACAGCTAACTTTTTGACAATAATTTTATTCATTACCCACTGTAAGTCCGTCCGTTTAGTTGCGCTGCACCATCAGCGAACATCAGCATCATCGCCCAACGTTTGTGCATTTGACTTTACTGGCATTTGGCAAAATATCACCATTAAGATAAAATCTGTAACTGGGCACATACTCATATGCACATACACAAACACACGCATACATACATAAATATGCATACGTAAATATGAGCGCCAAGCAGCTGCTACAGCGGCACAAAGTCATAAAAAAACACATAGGCGTGCATATGTAGCAAGTATATTTACTTGCCGCACTACATAGAAGCACATGCTTAACGAGCCGGTATTATTCAAATGTGGCACGTCCAGTTTACATTGCAACAACAAGTACAAAGTATGCCAATTGCAATGCAAAATATTCATACAAACAAAACTGGCAAGTAGATGTGCTTTATATGCTGTGCAGATATTTGTAGGCAGTGCATGGAAATACTCTCTCAGTGCAGGCTAGTTGAGAAGTAGTTAATTTTTGAGTGGCTTGAATGAAGCTTTCTGCAGGGAAATAGGTGTTTTTTACATATCTTAATCATCTTCTAAAACGAGATCAATTCCGGTTTGTTAAAGCTTTAAAGATTTACTTTGGAACGAATTTCCGTCGTCCCTTGTCAAGTTTGGCTCGGAGAACGAAAAATGATACTGAAGATGGCACAACGTCGCAACCGGTTTGTCTCCAAACCAAGCTTGACAAGGGATGACGGAGGGGAGTAGCATTAGCAGCGGAGCAGATGATTTTCAGCGGCGGCGAATGGCTCTCAGTAGCAGCGGATGTTCGCAACAGTGACGGATTGCTCTCAGTAATTCTTAACGGCTTGGCAGACTATTCCCGGGGAGACTTACTCTATTAGGGCATCGCCGTTCCCATAGTTGCACACTACATAAGTAGGGGCTGGAACTGGAGCGGCGTTACCGGTTGTGGCCGTGGGAGCCGCGGGAAGGAGAGAGGGGTTGGGCCTACGAACAGACCACCCCCTCAGTTTAAAGTGAACCCCAGCGATATGGGAACGTAGCAAGGAAGGTAAGGGGGAGGCATATCACCGTGTTGCCCAAAGGGTTCAAAAATATGGCTTAACGTGGAGAGAGGCCCTACAGTTTTACGCCGACTCCGAACGCCAATTGTATTTTTATGAGAAGCTGTTTTTAACCGACTACAAAAAAGGAGGAGGTTATCAATTCGTCGGAATATGTTTTTTATGTGTGTTACCGGATAAATTTGGGGACCATGTGAACCGTTTTCGATAATTCTGGTAGGTCCCATACTTATTTGACTTAGTTCCGATAGTTGGAACATGCGGAAATTAACGGTTCTCCTAAATTTTTATATGAGAATTGAAATCGGTTTTATCTTTTGCTTGAAAATTACTTGTTCATGAGAGAAAAACACTCGGAGGTTCGCCATTGAAAGCCGAGGTGTGACCGCTATTAGAAAAAGCTTTAATTTTGTTTATGTTTTTTTTCTGATATTGGTCGGAGCCTGGGCTCGAACTCAGGACCTGCGGAATGGTAGTGAGCACTGCTAACCACTACACCAGTGCAGAATTAAGTATATGAAAAATACCGAAAGCTTCTCTTGAAATACCAGCTTACGAGAATATTTGGCAATGAAAAAAGGAAAATATTTGGCTCTTACACTTTTGCTAAGTGTTTGTCCTAATGTTAAACCAAATGGAGGGACCTAAAGAAAAACCTTTTTTCTATAATTTTATTGCGATGTTGCTCCGACCATGGCTTGAACCCAGGCCCCACGGAATGGTAGTGCGCACTTGTAACCACTACACCACAGCGGCCGCATGTATATATTTCTGAGTAAATGGCGCAAGTGTAGGTTTTGTTTTTCATTTGAATTGATTGCTGTTGCCACTGCGTCCTTTATCAGTTAGCAATCAATTTTTCGCCATTTACTTACATAGCTGTATTTATTTACACATTGCAACATGTCGGCAAGAGGCTTGCAACACATAAAGATCAGTACCACATAACGGTCGTTATGCACTTAAAAGCAGAGGAAAATAATGCACAGAAACAATAAGAGCCGTCCGTAACAAGCAAAGGCAACCAGAAGAACTCCACTTTGCTGCGAAGTATGTATGTATGTATGTACCTTGATTTGTTATCTTTATTATTATGTTTGGTACACATATGTCTGCTTAATTTTCCTTGTTACTTCTGTTGTTCCTATAATAGTCAGTTTCCAGCTGATTGCCTGCAATTGTTCAAATACATACAGCTCGCTTCAAACATTAATCCCATTATTAACATATTCACAAATAAACACACACACACACGCACACAAGCGCTTATAACATCCGTCGTCACTGTAAAGCTCCTAACTAGCAACAAACACTGCAGCCATCGCTAGTTTGCTTACCACCAGTTGCTAGCCACTAGCCACTAGCCACTAGCCACTAAACACTTAAGAATTCGTATAATTTTTCCATTATCCTCCCTCTGTTGCGCGCTCGCTTAGCATTCATACCGTTGGCTCACACCCAGAAAGTGGGTCAAAATTCAGCCAATAACAATTTAATTTTTTATTATTGATTTTATATTGAAATTCTTCTACACACATACATATCTATGCTGTTGCTGTTGTTCGTCGTTCATAATTTGCACATCGACCAAATAACCAAATGGCCAAATGACCAAATGGCCTAATGGCGAAATGCGGTTACTCTACCTGTTGGTCTCACCACACTCTCAAATGCTTATGTGTATGTACATTAGGGTGGTCCTTAAATCTATGAAGTACATTTTTACACCAGATTTCCTAAACCTCAACCCCTACATCGATGCTAATATAGTCAAAGATGTCACACTTAAATTTTGGTCCCGATCGGAGACCGTTTAGGCGTGTCTATGGAGACTCAAAAAATTAAAATTAATTTTTTTTTCATCTAATACCCAAAATCGATACTACTAACGTCGGAGATATCACCTATAAATTTTGGTCCCGATTGTAGTCAGTTAAGGCGTGTCGCACAGGCGTCAAAGTTCAGATTCCTGTATGTTGAGTCTCCATAGTGGAATC
>JAPVRG010231845.1:0-12918 GCA_029783565.1 Rhagoletis cerasi | reverse complement strand
TTGTTCATATATAGATGTGTATTTGTGTGTATAGTTTTTGTGAATTTGTATATATACATATAAAAGTCCATTTTCAATAGTATTCCAGGAATTGATTATCGTCAGGACCAACTGAATGCGAATGACATAGGCATTAACATGCTACTGGTCGAGTAAATATTAAATTGTCAATTTACGAGCATGGGGAGCACGTATACATGTATGTATGTATATACATATGTTGTGCGCGTTATTAGTTACATTCGTTTTATTACGTTCTGCAGGCGCCTCTATATTGTCCAATCGGCTTTAGTAATTCTTAGAAATCGCTGTAAAAGCTGCAAACACATAAACAGGGCAAAGTGACAGTTCTGACACAATGCATCGCCCATTGAGTGCGAGGTGGTACACATGCATATATACTCATGTATAAGTACATACACAGCAGTTGTGTCATTAGAGTGCACTTTGCCGTTGAATTGCGTCGGATGACTTCATTAGCGAAGATTTATTGCAAAACTTTAGTGGACTCTAACTTTTTTATATGACAATTTCTGTGGAATCGAATTATCAAACTCTCTTGAAAATTAAAAAATAACATTAAAAACAAGTTCTTAAGTTCTTGGCTAATAATATAGTACCAGGATGACCGAGCTTTGCTCGGAGGGCATATACTTTTTAAAGTTTTTAAAAATTAAATAAAAAAATCAAGGTTTACGATATGCATACACACATACCGCTGCTCACAGACAAAATGGTACACTACAAAAAATAGTTTATTTCTTAATACATATTCACAATTTATTTCAGCTGAATCAATTTTGTTAAATTTAAAAAAAAAATATGGTTGATAATGTAACAAAAACCATTAAAACCAAAATTCCAAACCTATTACCAAACTTATCCAATTTCGACAAAATTTTCATTTACTTTCATGAAGGTAGGCAGGTATGCAATTTTGCAGCCCATTGGAGTTCAGGAGTAAAGTGTTAGTTTGAAGTTGCAATAAATTTCAGTGGATTTTTGACATTTTCTTATGAAAAATCTCGCCCATTTTCTTCCATGCAGAAACGTACGTCATAAGGAAGAAAATGCGTAAGACCGTTGACAAAAAAAAATTAAGGTTTTTTGTAGCAACTTCAAACCTGCACCATATTATTCAATGGGCTACAAGACTGCATGCCCAAAATATTTCTAAAAAAAATCTGATCAAAACGTTGAAATCTTTCATTAAAACTAATGGAAACTTTTTCAAAGTTTTGGAGTTTTTATGGTTTTTGTTGTATCACGAACTATATTTTTATAAAAAAATCCACAATATTGATTAAGCATGAAGAGCATTGTGAATTTTAAGGCGCCATTATCGTTAAGTTCTAAACAAATACCTCTTTTCATACCAAGGTCCGTTTTTCAAGTCAATTAAAAAATGTATCTGCCCTTTAAGCACAACTTTTTTTCTCTAAAAATGTGTGTTTAAGAGCAGATAAATTTTAAGAGCTACTTGAGAAAACGGCTATAAATATATTGCGGGTATGCCACATATAACGCCCTCAGAATTCTATAAAAATATTTTGGAAATAAAGTTATAAATAATTTTTACTTTTTAAATCTAATAAATTAAAAAAACAATTTAATGAAAAATGAGGTGGCATCCCTATTTAGAAATACGCCGGGATGAAGAGTAATTTTGAGTACATATATACTATGTATACATACATATCTTCATACAAAAAATGCTTGTTGAAATTAATAAGACACAAACGTGGCAACCCTCACCGAAAATATTTCTGTATTAAAGTTCTCAAAAATACCTTTCATTTGATGTCCATACTGTGTTGATTTAGTAAATTTTTTATAATCGAAAATGAGTGGCAACCTTGCACTAATATCCTGAGGGATAACACTTACTATAAGTCAAACCCTTGTTTAATAGCTTTCTTTTGTACCCATGGATTGTGTTATCGTGTCTCAATTTTCTAAACAATTATTTAAATATGTAAATATGCAATAAAAAGTAGGTGGCAACCCTATTCAAAAATATTTCTAAATCAGGCATTTTTTAAATACTTTCCACTTGATACCCATATTATGGTGTTTTATTTAGTTTATAAATAATTTCGAATAGGTGGCAACCTGAAACGAATATCCCTGGAGATAACACCTACCTATATGATCTTATTATCCGAATACAAAGTTTCATCAAAATCGTTAGCGCCGTTTTCGAGTAACCTATGTATATATATAGATATATATATATATATACAAGAATTGCTCGTTTAATGTAATAAGATTTTCATTTGGCCTCTCGCTATAGTTTTTTAAAGTTTTCCCCTTACTTGATGATGTTCTTTGAATGTTGAATAACAAGAAATTCGGTCAAAAGAGCACCAGAACGCTCCCCAGAGGCGACATTTGCGCGAGCAAATCAACAGATCGCTGAAGAACTTTTTGATATGGAAATTTCATAGAATTCAACTGACAATGAAGGCAAGTAAAAGTAATTTAAAATGCTGTGGTATAGGTCGAATTCAAACAAGTAAGGGCAGTGCTGTCTTCGGCTATGCCGAAAGCTTCATACCTTTCATGAACATCAAAAAATTTAACTTCAACCTTCATGACATACTTAATTGATGTAAACTGTGAACTAAACAAATGGAGAAGTTATATCGAAAAAAACTTATATCTGAATATTCCTTATAGATCACCGATCTTGACGACTTTCTCTGTAGACCTTGTATGATTAATTAGTAAATAAATGAAGGAGTTTTAAAGTAAAACCTCATAACTGAAAAATCAGTTGAATGGGAGCTATAGGTCATAGTGACCCGATCTTTATAATTTTCATAATAAGTAAAAATATTACGAAATTTCATGTTCCTAGCTGCATATATGAATGAGTTATAACGCAAGGCCTCATATCTGAACAATCCGTTATGTGTGAGCTACGGTCCGATTTTTCCGGTTCCGACAAATAACACTGTACAGCACTCGGATGGGTATTGGATCAAAACAACTCCGTTTTTCGAAGTTAGCTTCCGAAATCGAGATATAGGCCTTCGAAGTTCGAAATTGGCCTTTGGTAAAAAATTATTCTTAATTATTGTTATGCGATTTGGTTTTTTATGAATTACGATTTTTTATTTTTTATCTATTTATTTTTTTTAAAATGCCTAGTTATAACATGATACAATGCTAGTTATATTGTTATAATGCTAGTTGAAAACTTAAATTGAGAATGGAAAAGTCTAAGCAATGCCAACATTTTTGGATTGCATTTTTTTAATTTTTCGTATATTTGAAAGACGATTACTAATAAAATATCTGAATATTGACTACCTGCACTTAAGATTTTGTTCTTCTAAAATAAAGCTTCACATGTTTACAGAAGAAAAGTCATAACAATTGAGCTACTTTTGGCAACATGATAGCATTTCTCATAAATAAAGCCTAAAATAACTGAATAGATAGCACTTTGACTTCAAAAAATCATAATTCCTAAACCACGAATTTTGGCTAGTAGAGGCTGCTACATAATTTCGTTTATATATATGACTTAAAAAAAAATATGAAGGGAAAAAAAAATGATGCAATTCGAAATTTTTTAGGTTAAAAATTTGTTGATTTTTTTTTTATAATGACGATATTTTTTGAAAATATATCATGTTTCGCACTTTTTACTTTTAGAGGAACCTTTTACCTGCAAACAGAAAAAAAAATTCGAAGATCGATTTTTCGCAAAGTTATTGAATTTTCAAAAAAAATTAACATGCACCAATAGAGCAAAATCGAGTTTTCAGACAAATTTTCAAAAATTCCCCACGACGAAAGAACTCAAAATCAAGCAAAAAGAAAAAATACGTATCTCATGGATTTCGATGTAGAAACTATAAAAAAAAATTTATTGGAAAAAAGACCTAGCCCTAACTGCCTGGACGATTTGAGATGCAATGACCCAAAGGTGATTAAACATCATTTCTTCTGATATGCATCATATTTATTTATATGTCAGATTAAAGGTAGTTTTCTCCTTTATTTCAATAAAGAATTCAACTGTGTTACTAATAAAAATTTGTTTGTTTAAAATATTTTTTTATAAAAAAAATAGGTATTTTTTCCTTTTAAGTGTTTCTTCTTATGCACGGGGTATACAAATACAAAAAGGGAGAAATTACTTTTTTACTTATGACTCAATCTCCTAAAAAAAATTGGTTTAGTCCAATAGCCAGAAAAAAAGTTGATTTTGCCGTATAGTGTTATTAATGTCGAATCAAGAAACACCCGTGCACCAAATTTCATTCGGATATCTGGAAAACAGAAGACTAGTTTGCGTTCACACGGACTGACAGACAGACAGACGAAAAGAAAGCATAAAAAAGTTGTTGCATATTTCAAGGGGACATATGTATGTGTTTCTTATTTTCTGTGGAATTTTATGTACTTTGAAGTGAAACTTTCCGGAGAATAATTTTCTTTAAAAGTTTAACCCTCTAGCGACCTTCCAAATGCTATTTTTCAGGCTTTCCAAAAAAAGGGGTCAAAACGACCTTTTCGTGGGAGAGCTATGGGTTAAAATGTTCTACAAAATTATTCAACGTGAAACTTTACTCAGGAAAAATTGCAAACTTAGTATGAAAAAATTGACCTGAGAATGCCAAAAAATTGGGGGTTTTAAATCATTCCGCTCCCAGACAATGACTCTGAACTTGTTGCACAGCGTACTGCACATTCAACCGTTTTTCTCATTATTACAATAATTAGTATTTCTTATATTGTTGGATTGTTTCTAAATAATAATAATTTGTCGAACATCAAAATGTTTACAAATGTGTTTAATGCTTAAAAATATTCTACCACACTATGTTAGAGATCTACCACAGTTTTTTATACCCGAGCGCACAAGGATATTATAACTTTGTTCACATAACGGCTGTTTGTAACAGCCTAAAGGAATCGAGAACTATATACACATATGTATACCAAAATGCTCAGAATGGAAAGAGAAATCGATTAACCCATGTCTGTCTGTCCGTACGTCCGTCCGTCCGCACGATAACTCGAGTAAAAATTGAGATATCTCAACGAAACTTGGTACGCGTACTTCTATTGGGATAAGGACGGATGGTATTGAAAATGGGCGAAATCGGACGATAACCACGCCCACCTCCCATATAACGGTAATTTTCAGAAATACAAAAACTGCGATATTTTAGTAAGTAGTGAAGCTTATTGACCTAAAATTAATATATACAATGATATATTAACGAGTAACAAGAATATTTTGAGGTTTGGAAAAAGGGGCGTAGCCACGCGCACTTATGGATTTATACGTATATCTCGGTAACCGATCTACCGATTTCAACCAAACTTGGCACAGGTAGTAAACTGAGTCCAGGCTAGGAAATGGTCGAAAATTTTTGAAATCGGACAATAACCACGCCCACCTCCCATATAACGGTAATTTTCAGAAATACAAAAACTGTGATGTTTTGGTAACTACTGAAGCTTATTGACCTAAAATTGATATATACAATGATATATTAACGAGTAATAACAATATTATAAATTTTGGAAAAAGGGGCGTAGCCACGCCCACTTATGTGTTCACATTTATATATCGGTAACCGCTTTACCAATTTCTACCAAACTTGGCACAAGGGTTGATGTTGGTCCAACATAGAAAATTTGCAGAAAATTTTTGAAATTGGACAATAACAACGCCCACCTCCCATATAACAGTATTTTGCAGAAATACGAAAACTGCGATAAATCGGTAAGTACTGAAGATAATTTACCCAAAATTTATGTTTGCAATAATTCCCTAGAAAGAAGTATGAGTATAACAAATTTTTAGAAAATGGGCGTGTCACCGCCCACTTATGATTACATATGGTTGAAATCGGGCTAAAAGTACGCCCACTTTTTATATAACGGTAAATTTCAGAAATATGAAAGCTTCGATATTTCGAAATTTAGAAACGGTAGTTTACTCAAAGTTGGTACTCACAACAATCTCGTAATAAGAAGTAAGATTTTTATGGACTTAGGGAAAAGGAGCTTGACACTGCCACTCATGACTACTTAAGTTTATATAGGTAATCGCTTTACCGATTTCTACAAAGCACAGCTAAATTATCGGTATGTTTGAAAAAGGGTAAAAAACCACCCCTGTTTACCACGTAACGTTAGGTTTCAGTATCGTGAAAAAAAACGATACTTTATACGTGCGCCGGGTATTTAATGTTCGGTTTTACCCGAACTTAGACTTTTTTACTTGTTATTTATAAACTACCACTAATTTGGTTTCAGAAGTGACAACACTGGTTGGCTCCTCGTATGGAATGTTCTTTAAGCAGGGGCACTTCTAAATCAAAGATGAAAGAAGAAGAAGAAGACTTCTAAATCATGTTCCGTGTCGGGGCGAGGTACTGTTGGACTAAATATGCTTCTCCTATTCATTCATCTTCCCTGTCGGGGCGCGCTCGCAAATTAGGCTGCTATTATTCTTATAAGCCAATATACGGATGCGCATGCTATGAAGGTCCGCCTTTAGTTCACTGAAGGAGGTGGGCTTGGAGACAAGGTATCAAAGTCTCCGTCTACTCACAAATCCCACACAAAATTTGTGCGCCATCTCGTGGCAGCTGTAATAGGTGCCAAACGTTGCACAATTTTTGCACCCTTGTCTTGTACATCGCATTCCCAGAACTTCGGTAATGTCAGCCCAGTATTTCTTCATGAGACATGGACATTAGTTCTATGCAAAATCGGTAACATCATAAAAATAGGCACTTGGCTATGTGAATGCAGTATCGGTCATATCATTACCACCCAAATTCAAAATGAAGTTCATTCTCTAACAAAACCCATACATATAAACCCAAGCTTAAAACTTTGTAGAAAACTAAAAAAATTTCAACAAATTTTCATCCAAATTTCAAACTTTGTTTTCAGAAGCGCTCGTTTTTGTGACAGCAACTAATTTTTTACATGAGTTAACATCACTTTTTTATGAAATATTTTAGATAATACTGTAAAACATAGGATAGGTAACTTTGTTTTTGTAAAAAGTGATCAAGTAATAAACAATCAACTGTCAGAGTCTACTTATTCTTGTACAATTAAAAAGCCCATTGAAGTATAAATTTTAATTGATGTTATTAAAATATTAGAACATATTTTTAAAAAAGTTGGTATGGATACTAAAGCTGGTTTTGGTGAAAACCAGGGCCCTTGTTCTATGTCACTAAAAATTCAAAAAAGGCAATGTGGATCTGTGCAGTAATAAAATTGGGGTGTTCACACCAGTCTGGTTATCAGGTTATCTGATTCCCTGTGCTGCTCATTGAACTATTTTTTTGTGTGATTAACTTTTTAGCCACACACTGAGCATGTAAATTTTTTTTTTCTTTCGCGAACACATTTTTGCCCTATTTTGTTTATTTGCTTCTGAGGACGAAAATTTTGGCATTTTAGCACTAGGATAACTGTAAATTTCAACTTAACGCCAAAGTTCGGAGGTTTCGCTCAAAGCGAATTCATATAAGGTGGTATCGATTCAACAAATTCAATAATAACTGGTATCTTGTTTTTGGTTTTAGCGAGCCAATGTCAATTTTTAGGTATTCTTCGCCGAATGAAAAAGTGCGACAGAAAATACAAACTCACGCTTTCACTCACTCACAGTCAAACGCTACTCACAGCTGATAAAACAACAAAACCTTACATAAATTAAGAATTTGAGAAAAATACAGTGTCAGCGAAACTGTTGTTTTATTATTGGCAGCAGGTGATAACATCTAATTTCTTCTGCTACCTTATAAATTATAAGATTTTTCTTAGATCTTAACTTTGCATAAGCCTGGGTAATTTTGGCTCGGTTTGGCTAAGATACAGTTATAAAAGAATAAAAGTATTATATCTCGTAAGCTTATATCACCATATTTTGTGTAGTGATTTTTTGCGATTTCTGAGAAAACGGCTATTTTCGTATGTTATCTTGATACTGTGAACTATTTACCGTTTGAAGGGGAGAACTCAATAAGCAGAGGAAACGAAAAGCTGTTTACAGTTTTGTTGCTGCAAATGTTGCTCCTTTTAATTTTCCAGTAGACAAATTAAGAGATTCAGGCTTATCAGATTTTAAATAGAAATTAGTATAACCTAGCAATATTTTTTAAAACTTGCTACTAAAAAAATGGGTTTTGTAACAAAGTAACACTTGTTTTCTTTCATAGGAATACCAAAAAAAAAAAACTGCGTTCAAACTTGTTTAATAAAACTACAAATTAAAAGGCGACCCCTTTTGACCACTCGGTCATTAAAGGTTAAAATATTTTTTTTTACAAAAAATGTGGGAAATCATATGCTAATCAATAAGAGACTCATATTTTTTTTAATCTTTTACTTATTTAGGCGTAACTAGAAAACAGGCATTTGGACCATAGTGTTGAAATTTTTTCGAGTATGCAGTTTTATATCACATTCAATTTAAGTATTATTAATGCGCAAGTTTCAAGTGGCTAAAAATTACCGCTGATTGCTTAGATTTTTTTCCGAAGAAGTTGCGGCTTTCTTCCATATAAAAACAAATTATGTTAATTCGTTACATGGAAGCAAGTGTGACAAAACAATTATAAAAGATCAACGGTAATTTTTAACCACTTGAGACTTGCGCATTATTGAAGTGAAACTTCTTACTCGAGTCCGGAGATGGTTGCGTTAAATATTTAACACCAAGTCATAAAATCTGTATCGTTCGTTCGATTTTTAAAAATGAGGTGTCACATGAAAGGCCTTGGCCTTCGGGTGTGCAACATAGCTTTAGTTCTTTAAAAGGAGTTGCCATATGTTAGAAAATCGAATTCAAAATTTCTCTGCCGCAGAGGGTTGCGTTAAATATTTAACACCAAGTCATAAAATCTGTATCGTTCGTTCGATTCTGAAAAATGAGGTGTGAAATGAAAGGGCTTGGTCTGTAAATGTGCAGCATGATTTTAGTTTTTTAAAGGGTTGCCATATATACGAAAATCATATTCAAATTATTTATTAAGTTAAATGAATTATCCCAATATGGGTATCAAAAGAAATGGTTTTGAAGAAACTGTATTTTCTAGCTACATGTAGGAGGGTTGCCACCTGTTTCAAAAGTCAAATTTAGTTAAATTATACAAAAGTCTTATGCATAAAATTCTATACAGAAAGCATGAAAAGAAAGAGCTCAAAGTAACACAATTAAAATATATTTGAGGTGCTCGAAGAGGGTGGCCACCTGTTTAAAAAAATTATTGACGCGAATCTTATTATTACAGCTCCGATATGTTTGCGATAAATATTTAACGCCACGGTAAAGGTAGTATATGGCGGGTATAGAAAACGAATAGCGGCGTTAAACGCCAATTGGGCGGGGAAAGACTAATGCAAAGACAAGAATATAAACAAAAACAAAGATAAAGATAAATATAAATATAAAGATAAATATAAAGATAACGATAAAGATAAAAATAAAGATAAAGATAAAGTTAAAGATAAAGATAAATACACAGATAAAGGTAAAGACAAAGATAAAGATTAATATAAAAATAAAGATAAAGTTAAGGATGAAGATGAAGATTAAGATTAAGATTAAGATTAAGATCAAGATCAAGATCAAGATCAAGATGAAGATAAAGATCAAGATAAAGATAAATATGTATTTTGTATATTAGAAAATATGTACATGTTTATGTATATCGCACATTTCTTTCTTTCTTGAATTTCCTCTTTTAAGTTTCACTTCTTCCGCGCGTAGGGACTACACGCACTGAGTTTTTTTGTACTTAAATTGAATGAGCTATAAAACTGTATAGGTACTCAAAAATTTCTTACACTTCTGAGAAAAATTTAAAATTTGGATGTAAATTTGTTGAGCCCTTTTTTTAAATTTCTACAAAGTTTTAAACTAGGGTTTATGCGGGTTTTACTAGAGAATGAACTGCATTTTAATTGAAAATTCTATAAAATAAATAAATAAACATAAGTGGCGAACAATATCATTTTAAATTTGGGTGCTAATGATATCAACGATACCGTATGTACAATATTTGAAGCAACGAGAAACCGAAGATTTTGGGAAAGGTTTGTTTTAATTCAAAAATCTACAGATAATTCAAGTAATTAAAATAACTGCCTAGTATAATTTCATTTGTAGACTACCATTATTTCTACAGAGTAAAATTTTTTGGAAAATGGAAGGTTGCTAATTAGTTTTATATTTGATGGTCCAATAACTTTTAGATTGCGCGCCACACTTTACTATAATTATAATAAGAAACGTTGTTCCATTAAAATTTAAGCCATATTTCCACTGATTGTACTTCATCAGACACAGGTAAAGTGGGAGGAAATGGGCGTCAAATATGCATATCTCTAAGGCCGTAAGCGTTTACTTAATTAGCACCATTGAACGTAGAGTTTTATTGGGAAAACTGCAGCTGCATTTGCGACAGCCACAGCAGCTCAGTAAGTGCGACTAAATTAAGTGAGCAGCAGTTTTATAGCTGTTGCACGCAAATTCAACTTGCAACATTAACGGCGCAACGAATTGACAGCACCAATGAAGACGAGACAACAGCCAACGCTGATGGCTGCATTCAAATAGTACACCATCCATCGATCTATGTATGTACGAACAAATAGGCCAACTTTAACCAGAAATGTATTGTATGTATGTGTATACATACATATGTAGAAAGACCAATAGCAGTGCGGAGTTGAGATGTGACATACAAGTGAAAGGATGGATGGCTGTATATACATACCTCTTGGCTGGACTTTTGTACATCAGTTGTCGTCATTAAATGCTTTAAATAAAATTATCTTGTTAAAATTACAAATAACATGAACTCAGAGTAATAAAATTTGCGGACATGCCTAACTGGCGCATCGCCGCCGCCGTCGTCGTCAGCGTCCATATTGGCATTTAAAATAGTGTCGCTGAAGCTGTGCTGTTGATTGATAGTCTCCAGTCGTAGTGCAAATCTTTAATATAGTTTCAGATTGTTTATGGCTGCCTGCATTTCGGAAGTTTACGAGTTTGAGGTCTTGGATCGCTGCTTGCCGGAGGCGTGTACACTAAAGGTGCACTTGGATTTTTGTTTTTGGAAGCTACCAGCAGCAGCAGTACCAGCTACAAAAGTTAATTGCCCACTGCTGATCAGTGCATTGTCAGGCAAGCATATCTCCTCCACTAAATTCGAAGCCGACACAGTTGTTGAGCGAAAATGGCAGTTTGCGGTTTTATGATTTGAGCGCGTCAGTTTTGTTCTTTGGTAACGCAGTGGCGATTTTGAAGCAACACAGTGCTTCATAAAACTGTACTAGATTTGTTTTATGTTTAGAACCTCTGAAGACTTTGTAGTTTTAAAATTGCTTTATCTTTGTCGGTAATAATGGCAAATCTCCAAGAGCACTTCTGCCATGAGAAAACTTCTCATAAAACACCATTTTGGAGAATATCATCCATTTGGTATATGCTATGCTAATCTTAAAATTTTTATTTTAAACTATATCGTAATAGCTTGTAGGTGTTATGGTGGCCAGCCTTAGAGAGCCGGTGCTGTGGAAAACGACGGCCTTTGTTCACAGCTCAATCTAGAGCAATGGCCCGTTAGCAAAGAAATCCACGTACTACATGGTACCAAGCCTGGATTTTGGCTTGGATATACTTCTGCGGTTCCTATCCAGAAGGGAATGGAGAAGAGGCCAAAGTGTTGATAAGGAAGGCATCTGTAGCTACACTGGCCAGTCCAATAAAAACAGCGGTGTAGGGACAGGTGTCCATTTTGAAGAACTTGGTGTCAATCGGTACCTGCGGCAAGTGTTCATCCCATACCACCATGTACTCGATTCCTGTACCGATAGAAAATACTCAGTGACCTTTTGCAATATAAAACATACAGTGGAGAAGGGCGATTTCTGTTTTGTGAAATTATAGTTCCTGCCGTAGAAATAAGTCGTTCAGAAGGAACCGACATCGCAACAACGCAAAATAAACTTCTTCCCAGCTTATAGAGAGCTGAAAAATGACCTTTCATATCCTCCTATTTTGAAATTAGGTTACTTAAAAATGCTATAACAGGAGACGTTAAGTAATTTGAAAGCTCATCGTCTTCCTATTTTCGATTTTTCTGTTTCAAAACGAATTCTTGATGATGCTTCCAAAAATCATAGGCTGGCTCCACATTCTCCTTTAATTCGCTACTACTTCTGTTCTCAATTTTTATGCGCGAGTGGTCCACTCGGCCAAATCGATTTTGTAAAATATAGATGATCAAACTTTTCAAGCTGTGTCAATACATTTCAGTTGCAACAAGTTTTGCAAGTTTTGTAAATACTTGCACATTGTACTCGATACCCACCAAGTACTTGTACCTACGTATCGAAGTATGCACATATATCGCACACGAGAGAATTTTTAACGATAAGGTGGAAAGAAATTAGATTCGCTATATTGAGGCCAAATCTTTTTATGGAAACATTGAATAACTTTATAAAATATTTGCTCTCAGTCCATTGAGATGGAAAATACCGATGAAAACAGCAGGTTTTCGTTACTCTCCATGGAATTTTCGTTACCAAATAGAGCGTCAGGGTTTAAGCTGTTCGCCTGTTTACTAGAAACTACAAAATATTCTTGAAGTGGACCTACCCCCCGAGATTCAAGCTGATGCTATCTTTTCGCTCAAAAGGATGCAATTTTGATTTCATACTAATGACAACCGTTTGGTATAAACTTCTGCAATGCCTTGACAGTAAAAACGACATTGCTTAAAATTCACTGGAAGTGGAAGCATGCAGTATTGTCCAGCTAATCTGTGAATTACAGCGCTTCAGAGATTCCTGTGCCCTTACTATGTTGTTCGATTCGATAGTAAATTTGTTCGCTTTCGAACGATTGGTACT
>JAPVRG010231839.1:0-23284 GCA_029783565.1 Rhagoletis cerasi | reverse complement strand
GAATTATATTATATACCCGCATCTAAAGGAATTATCAATAATTTTACGATTGTAGAAGTATTATCGGGCATTATTTAATTTTGTTTTTGAAATATAAATATTTAATATTCTTTAAAATATACATACACACATGTATGTATATGCATTTACAAAAATTAGAGGTTAGCGGTTACGCGTACATAGTCGTGTACATCCCAGACTTTATAAAAATTTATTTGAAAAAACATTTTTTTTTTTGCACCGACATATGTATACTACCCGGGTACCCGGGCAAATCGGGTAATACCCAGCTACCCGGGTAATAAAAGCGCCGTGTAATGCCCGGGTAATCGGGTACCCGGGTATCCGGGCATTACCTGACTTACCCGGGCACCCGGGTAATACCCGGGTAACCGGGTAGCCGGGTATCATCAGCCCTATGCGCAACACTCTCCACAAAAAAATTCTAAAAAATCAACAGTAATTTTTAGCGACTTGAAACTTGCACTTTATTATACTAAAATCGAAAAAATAGACAGCACAACAGCTTATATCTTAAACTTCGTTTAACCCCGCCAGATTGGGCGTTTAAACTTAGTTTTTTAAACTACGTTTAAATTTTACTGAAAAACTGAAAACTCAGTTTAAACGACAAACAGAGATAAACTCGCACTGAAAAACTGGCCTTAGAGTTCTCTCATCGCGAGTTCCTATGTTGCATTTAAATAACACAGGAAAATAATTTTTTCAATTTTAAAATTTTATAACGTTTTTAAGTGAACGTATCGAAATGAACGATATATATCAAGGCGAATTCATATAAGGTGGTGTTGCTAGAACAGCTGTTTTGATTCGCCTCGGTACACATATGTCAAAACTTCTTATGAGTGAGTGAAAAAGTGAGAGTGTTGGAATTTGTTGTCCCTCTTCTTCCTTGAGCGAAGAATAGCTGATATTTGACATTCGTGTACCGAAAGCAAAAAAAAAATGCATGTAAGTTTTTGTTTTTGTACTACCGCCTCCACCTTATATAAATTCGCCTTGATATATATTTTAAAAGCAAATTGACGGCTGTAAAAAAATTGCCATATGATTTTCCCATAAATTCACTCTTCCAAAAGTTTTTCAAGGTAAAAGTCGAACAGATAATAAATTTAACTTTTTTTTGGGTTTTTACTGCATTCAATAATTTGCATACATACATATATCGCTTATTCCGATGCGTTGACTTAAAAACGAGTTATGTACATATGTATAAAATTTCAAAACTGAAAAAATTTGTTCCTTTCTAATTTATATACATACATCATTCAAGCATTTTTTGGGGCTCGCCTTAGATATTCAAAATACATTGGCCGATGCGTACATTTGGTCCAGTTTTTCATTCTAAGAAATATTCCATGAAGGGCCGAAATAAAAGCAAGCGTTGAACTATAGTTTTTCCAACAAATTCTTCACCAAATTCTTCGATAATTCCAGTTTTCCTTAACTTGTTTGATGCTTTATCGATTGCATGTACTATTTTATCAACATTAGTCTGTTCCCTGTCCATCTTCCTCAAAGCAGAAACAATCAAATGCACCTAAGGATTGCGAATGCTTAAGCTTGAAGTGCTCCTGACTCCAAGAAACTTCACATTATACTATTGTCCTCCTGGACTAAGTGCAGATATCAACATTTGTTTTGGTTGGTTTGCGGAAAGAAAATACTACGAGTGGAAAGAAACCCCTTGAGGGTTGTCCATTTTATTTATATATGTCCGTTTCTGGAAACATTTGAGTCAATTATTAATTCGGTAGACTCTTTATCTACTCTGCTGCAGCACTGCTTTGTTTAGAAACATGGTCTAGGGAAGCCAAATCAGTTTGCATTTCATCTAACTGATAGAGGATAAATTGACATTTTCAACTTGAGATTCCCCGTAAATGCCATTTGAATCATTCAAAGCACGCGGCGTTGGATGACCGGAGATGCAAGGTGGCGCGCGGAACCTTCTTGGCAGCTATGTATATCTGGCCTTCATTTCGTAACGCACTCCTTCAGGGGATTCCTTGGGTTGTGGGAGTTGTTTCCGTAGGGAATTAAATTCCCGTAGCTCATGAAATTACGGGCGTGACAACCACGCTATTTTTCTGGTACCACGGAGGAACAGGGGCCCCCAGAGCATCCTATATTTGCTCTTGCCTGTTCTTTAGGGTACGGCCCTTCGGGGATTATCGTAGTGCCTATGGTTTAAACCCCAAATGCGGGTAGAGTTTGCTTGTCGGCTCAATGTGGTGTTGCTTTGCAACCGGGTGCCGGACTCATAGTACAGCAGAGGTTTAGGTAGGCGTCAAACCCGACCAAGGTGGTGAACTGTGTACACCGACAGAATGGTTGCATCACGGCGCGGTGATCAACGCATTAATTTGATCTGTTGTGCTCTTGAGCGCCGTGGGGTTATGCCTTTCATAGGCAGGTACTGACGTAAAGCCAGAGGTGCTATTACAAAGGGCCCAAAAGGGCTACTACAACGAACATCTAAGTAACTAAACTTAAGCCAGGTTGCTAGGTAGATAAGTATTAGTGACGGTATAAGGCAACAATAAATTAAATATTAACTTTCTGTCAATTACATCTACATATTTCCTTTAACCATCCTTGCCAATTTTCTACTTCCCACCTGAAAATTTACCTACTTAACATTCAACGAAGAGCTTTTCAAAATCACGTTGTCCGTTAACGCGTTTGTACTCATCTTTTCATGCAGCAACTACTTGTTCAGCTGTTGTTGTAGTTATTTTGTATTAAATGTAGACAGATTTAAAAAACACATAAAACACAAAGATAAATGTAAAACAAAATTGTTAAATTACTAAGAGCCTTCACGGCAGCTACTGTTTTAGCAAAAGCTGCACAAGGCAAAAATCAACCACAAAAACACGCAAACGTACACAAAAATTGAGCAAAACAAAAAAAATGCACGGAAAAATCTTAAAACCTTAAGCAAACAAAGCGTTTCCAGGCTAAATATCGAAAAAATGCTGCAGCAATGTTGCGCATGCGCACAGAAAAATAGCAAAACTGAGAAAAAACAACAACACCGCAGTCGCCTTAAAAGTCGTGGGGGAAAAGTCGTCCGAACCAAAATATGTGCCGTGCGCGCAAAGCTAAAGCGGAGTGTGGCAGCTAGAGCAGCAGCAGGAGCAACAAAAAAGCAATAACAATTGATGTTACAACGACGAACAGCAGCAGCGGAGGCGGTGGGTATACTCGTAGCAATTGAACCAATCAGTGGCGGCGGTGGCGAGGATGGCGCGTACGGAACGCGAAAAATGAAAATGCTATTGTAGATATTAGTTGCTGTTATTGTTGTTGTTGTTGTTGTGTTGTTCTGCTGATATTGTTGTTTTTGCTGTCGTTACCTTAAAGCGCAGCCACAACCATAACTATCAGCGCCTGGTGATCAATCTGCCAATCTAAAGTGTAGTTGTTGTATTTGTATTGGTGGCGAGTATATTGACTGGTTGGTTGGTTGATCGGCAGAGTTGTTGCTGTTGCAATCGCGGCCACAAGCTGTGAATAGCCAGAAAATGAGCGCGCGCACAAGTTAGCCAATAAAAAGGTAACAAAAACAACAATAGAGAATTATACAATAAATTGGAAAAAAAAAAATTAAGTTAAAACCAAAATAAAAAAATAGATATGAACAAAAAATCGTCACCAGCCAATTATGAGCATTTTACTTGCCTTTAATTTAATGAGTAGCGAGTCGCCAAGTAGTGATGGTCAGCGACAAAAGTCAGTAACTAAAATGATTATGGCTGAAGCTTTAAAACGTTGTGCGACAGATAAAAGTCTATGCAACACACACCTTCTTACATATCAATTGGAGGCACCGAGTAAAAAAGTTTTAGAAGGGAGTACTGCCTCGAAGGGCATACAATCACTACTAAATCT
Organism: Rhagoletis cerasi; assembly: GCA_029783565.1. Taxonomy (NCBI): domain Eukaryota; kingdom Metazoa; phylum Arthropoda; class Insecta; order Diptera; family Tephritidae; genus Rhagoletis; species Rhagoletis cerasi. The sequence continues at coordinate 19,366 of JAPVRG010231839.1, read as the reverse complement.
CATAGGGAGCGGATACATACCAATAACAAGCTCAAGAACCACATAGTCGCTGGACAGCATGACGTAAGGCCCAATTATTTCGCCGCTCAATGGCACAGCAGGCCATTGAGGCTGCCACAGACACACCACTGCCAACAAATAAAGTAAGCGAACCACAGTGACAAACTCAAGCAACCGGAGGAGGAGCAGCAGCAGCAGCAGCAGCAGCCACTGCTGCCGCAGATATAAGCCAGATAAAGTCCGCTTGACAGTCGCAGTGGCTTATCACATTTTCGGCAAAGTCAACTGGCAATTCGTGCGGCCACAATTGCCACAGATGATGACAGCAAGCAACAAAGTTGCAGCACGTTACGTACCGCAGTTGTTGGTTAGAGGAAAGACAGATAAAATAGGCGCGATAAATTCACAATCGAAATAAGTCCACGATGCAAAGGTTTATAGCTTGGCACACAGTCGCTGCCAAAAGTAGGCAGTCAATATTGCAGGGCGAGATTTTCGCCAGATTGCAGTCATACAATTGAGCAATCGACGACGATGAGCAAGCACAGCTGTGCATTCCAACTCGCTGCCGAAGCTGCTACTGATAGAGATCAAAGTTATGCTATCGCCAACGTGGCTGAGACAAAGGTCACAAACAGTACTCATTACGCTAAATTGACAGGTTAACAGGCAGGGTAGGGTTCTTGACAAGGCACTGCAGATAGAGTTATGAAACCAGTGAAAGAGTCGAGATTATGGGCGCGAAATTGTTGTGGAGGAGCGCAAGCAAACGGAGGAGCAGTTCCTATGAAAGGTGGTGGCGATCGAGTTGAGAACTTGTGAAAGGAAATAACGGAGAATGTGAGATATTCATACAAACATACCTGTCTCTATTTGCTATTAAGCATTGGTGCATTAGGTGCTAGGAATTTTACGTTGAAGACAGCGCTACACCTACGCCTTTTCAGTACACAGAACTCCTTAGCGCGGAAGGAAAAATATGTCAACAGGCATATGTATACATACACAGCCATAGGCACCTACATATGTATGTATAACTACAACAATGCTACAGCAGTAGCTACTTTATGTCGCCTGCCGCGATTGCCAATCTGGGAACATGCCTGCCAGCCCAGCTTTACTTACTGTCTGTGCAATTTTCCAACTTTGTTGCAACTTTAACGCGTCGTGAGTTCACATTTGCGGATAACAACAATTTGATAAAAATTAAGGCCGAAGCCAGTTAGAGTAGCAGTAGAGTACGAGTATGTAAGCCCGGTAATGGTAACTCCTACATTACTCAATACAAGTAATGCGGTGGCAAAATTACAAGACACACCGACAGTTATACATACATACATACATATGTACATATGTATGCATTTGTACATATTTTTTTAATTAATTGAACAATGCCTCAAGGCAGTTCGGTAGAAAAATGTTTAGGCTACCCGACAGTCAGACGAATAGTCAGGCAGCAAGCTAGGCTGGCGCTGGCTTTTGGAATTAGATAAATAAATATTGTCGCACATAAATGGTGAAAGAGAGCGTATGTGTGGGTTGCAAAACTTGAGCAATTGACAAAGTTTAATTAGGAACAACTGCAGAAAAGTAAAAGAGAAAAATGAAAATATAAGAAAAGAAATAGTCAAGGAGTTTAAGGGAGTGGCTGCTGGCTAAAGAATTTTCTTTTTAATTCCAAAAAATAAATTAAATTCATACACACGTTAATGAAAAATCTGAAATAAAAAAGTATGTACAGTAAATAAAATAAAGTAAAATATAAAAAAACATTTCACAAGGAATAACGGAAATTCGTTCCAAAATTCTTCAAGGAAATAAATTATATCACCGAAAGCAATAAATTTTATATAAAAAAGTTGCTTATTGTCTCATGGTTCCAGAACATCTTCAATGTGTCGAATTTCAACTAAATTGACAGTTTCAGTATAAATAATCAACTTACAATTCGTAGGTAGTTTTATTTTTAGAGCTGGCACTTTTTTTTGAAAAATGTGTCTGCATAAAAGCATATACCGGCACTTTTTGTTTCATATCAATATCTCATATTTCATTTAGCTTAAGCAGAACAAATAGGTTGAAATTCGGAAAAGGTGGAAACTCTTTGCTGTGAAGACGAAAAATATTCCATTTCGCAAATGTTCACTTAAATTTAATTTAATTTTTTTAACAGGTGACACCCTCTTCAAAATTGTTTTCGTAACAAAGCTTTCTTAAACATCTTTCGTTTGACATCCATATTGCAATATTTCATTAAAGTAACTGATCCTTTTAAAAAAAAAAATTTCGATATAAAGCCTTCTTAAACATATTTTGGTTGACTTGAAATAATTTTGTAACGTAAATTGACTTTTGAAGGGGTGGCAACGCCTTGAAAAAAATTTTCGGAAACAAAGCTTCCTCATACCTCTTTCGATTAACATCCAAAATATTTTCAAAATAAAGCTTTTTAAACCTCATTCGTTTGCCAAGCATTATTAGAAAAACATTATTTGAACAGGTGGCAATCCTCTTAAAAATGCTTCCGTACTAAAACTTTTTTAAATCACCTTGGTTTGGCATCCATAGTGTAAATTTCGTTGAACTTAGAATTTAAAAAATAATTTAACTTTTTAAGCAGGTGGCAACCCTCTTTAAAAAATATGCTATATATTAATTCAGGTCATAAGCTATCCCTCTGCTAAATTTTATCCAGAGCAAATGCAACAAATACACTCACAACACACTCACAAACCTTCACTTTTATAACAGTAGTAGGATTTCATTTAACTTGTCAATTAAACTGATTTTAAATTCCTAAGCTGGTGGCAACACTCGTCAAAAATATTTCCGAAAAATATACAGCTTTCCTAAAACCTCTCGTTTGATACCCATTTTAAAATGTTTTTATTTATCTTGTCAATTAAATGGCTTTTGAATTTCTAAACAGGTGGCAGCCCCCTTTAAACATATTTTTGAAATAAAGCTTTTTTAAACCTCTCTCGTTTGATATCCATATTAAATTATTTCGTCTCACTTGTTAATTAAACTGATTTTAACTTTTTGAACAGGTGGCAACCTTCTTAAAGAATCGTTCTTGAACTGATTTTGTTTGACACCCACATTAATGTAATATTTAATTTAATTTATTAGTTGTTTGATTTTAACCAGAGGCCCAAAATAATTATTATCTTTATACACATTTATAATCAAAAACGTCACTTTGTTTTAAATTAAATGTTTTTCGTCTTCCCATAATAATTATTTACGATAAATATATTTTTTGGTCTTTCGGGACGTTTATATAAAAACGAATATGATTTACGTCTTCCCATAACAATTATTTACGATGAATATGCTTTTTCGTCTCCTGGGACAATTATTTCAAGCAGGGACCGAAAATAATCGTTAAATATCATGATTTTTATTTTCGATCAAAAAATAATCCTTATTTTATGATTTTTATTTTTTCGATTAAAAAATAATAGTTGATTTTTATTTTTATTTTTTCGATCAATAAATAATCGTTATTTTGTATTTTTATTTTTTCGATCATTTTTAACCGTTATAACGGAGATTGCTTTTTTATGACCGCATTAAATCTTTTATGATCGAAAAAATAAAAATCCAAAATAACGATTATTTTTTGATCGAAAAAATAAAAATAAAAAATAAGGATTATGTTTTGATCGAAAAAAAATCATAAAATATCGATTAAATTTGATTGAAAAAATAGAAATCAAATTCTAACGGTTAAATTATGACTTTTATTATAAAGATCATAACCGTTGCGGTCCCTGATTTCAAGGCAAAATTGATTTACGCCTTCCGTTAATAGTTACATGTATGGGACTTTTATTTTTTTTTATCTTTCAGGACGTTTATTTCAAGACGATTTTGATTTTTCACTTGATTTTACTTTATGAAGTATATATTTTGTAGAACAACAACAAAAAATAAGTAAGGAAGTGTTTAAAGAAAGAATTTCGTTTTATGGATGTGCATATAATTTTTTGGCGGTTATTTTATTGTTTGAAAGACAACCTTTTAATTATGAGTTATGGGAACAACAGTCACTGTAAAAATCTGCATCACTCTGCCGGCCAAATCTCATTTTCATATCAGAACATTTTCATACATTTTTAAATTGGGGCGTGCTACTCAGGAGTATGGAAATATGCTACAAGCTTGTCTTTGGCATACCATAATCTTTGATACCCGTAACACATCTGCACAGTCAAACAGAAAACAGACCGAGGAAAGAAGCAAAAATGATTCACGCTCTAAGATAAGTTCAACAACATCGACACAATGTTTGACCAGATGCTAGAGGCTACTTTAACTGGCAACTATGCATTTTTAAAAGAAGTAAATATGTATTTATGGCACAAAGGATCAATTGTGCGCCGACTAAGGCGGGTGGAAAGTATTAACTACAACAGTTGAGTGCAGATGGAAAAAAGTAAATCAGCAAGTGAAATGACAGTAAGTACACGTAAATGTTGATTGGAAAAAAAACTTGAATAGCAGAGCCATAGAATAAAAGAAATAAATAGGGTAAATATTTGATGAGTGGATTAAAGCGAACGAGGCAAAAAAAGCATTGTAAATGAATATGAAAAAAGGTAGAAAAAATGGGAGACACCAATAAAGGCTTTGAAAAAAAAGTAGTTAAAGCGAAACTAGAAAACGCCAGGAAATGTGTATACGTATATTTGCATACAAACAAGAGGCACTTATGTAGCCTACAGGGTATGTATTGGTCAGAATTTGAACAGATATGTATTTATGAATGTATTTACAAAAGCTATACATATCTACATACATCAATACATGTGAGTCAACAAAATATGCAATCAAGAGAACAGCATAAGCGTGACTATTTGCACACACTATCGCCGGGCATTTATCATCGCTAGCCAAAGAGTGCTGCTGCTCCGGACGAAACAATGACGGCTATTGATTGCTACGAGGCGTTTGCTTGACGATTGACTGGCAAAGGTTGAAGACTTTAGGCTGACGACTGCCGGCTGGCTGCCAATGGACGATGGTGGGCTTTGGGCGCAGGCGTGATGGCGATCCTGTGCTTGGCGCACGATCCAGCGTTTTATATGCATACACACATACATAGATGTATCATTTGGGGAGCAGTGAATGGCCGATTGATTGCTTGAATGACTGATTGAAGGAATGAATGAATGAATGAATGAATGGACGAGTTAAGAAACGCCAATGAAAGCATTATAGCAGAAACAAATAACAACTACAAGTAATATACATTTTGCGAGTGTTTGCCTTTCAAGCGATGTCAGCAAACTTTGCCTAACGCTGCTGACTGATAAGTATTTTGTTGGAAAAATGCAAATTATTGACATATGATTAGGGGCCGACAGACAGACAGACATACGGACGGACTGCACACGCCGCTGCAGTAAACAAAAATTAACGACAAAAGACATCAAAAAACATAAAAATATATTTCAGTAGAAAAGAAATAAACATTTTTTGGTAAATAAAAGCAAATGAGACATTAAAAAAAGAAGGAAGAATAAAACGAAAAGATCCAACAAGAAGCGAGTGGAATTCTTAGGAAATTGACACAAGGCGGATACACAACTTCGTAAGTATGTATGTACATATGTATGCTAGTTAATATGATGCGCATTGAGCTACATGGCACTACGACATGGCTCACAAAAGCGGGCTGAGCAAATATTTAAGCCCATTTTTTAGATTTTTTTCTATATTTGCTTGTGTGTTTATGTTATTGTTATGACCATTGTATGTAGGGTATTTAATGCGTTGCTTGTTAAATTTCCTGTCTATGAGCGACCAAACAAACACCCAACCAAGCTGAGTCAAGTCAAGTCAAACCAAACCAAGTTAAAAGCAGCGGCGCTACAACGAATTGCTCAAAGGTAAGATAAGATGGTAAGAAGGCCCGATTGTGGGACGTAGTTGTATGTATTTTAATATTGGTTTAATTGTTGTTGTGCCTCATTTATGTATTTACACGCATGCACGTATGTATAAACGTGGGACAGTGCAATGACAATTTGAAAATACACAAAACGCTAATTACAAAGCAAAAACGCCGCAAAGTATTAGTTTTAACCAACAAAAAAAAACAAAAACTCCAAGCTGTAGGCATGGCGCGAACCAATAAATGTACGCATGCGCACAAACGCACAAAAATGACTAGTGCTCATGTAAGTACTTACGAGTAAAGGCTGGTTTTCATTATGTCATATTTTGACGACAAAATTTGTCAACATATTTTGACACAACTTTATCTCTTTCATTCATACCTTTACCGATTATATTATGGGTCAAAAACAGACAAATAGCCGATCTAGCAGCGCTTGTACATGACTGAAGACCTATTCTGATCTAAATTAACTATACAGTTTTTTAGTATTTGGCAATGTGTTTTCACTCATTTGACGACAAATGCCATTGAATTTGACATAATGAAAACCAGCCTTAAGAGCGTTCTTTTATGTACATGCACACATACACCCCACCCAAGCGACTTCAAAAAAATGAGGAGGTTAACAATTCGTCAGGTTATATACCTTTTTTATGTATGTTACCGGATAACTGTGGACTACGTTAACCGTTTTTGATAATTCTTTTTTTTTATCGGAGAGGCGGCGCCTCAAGGGTGGTCCCATACTTGCTTTAGTTCCGATCATGAAGAAACTAACCGTACTCCAAAATTTTTATATGAGCATTGAAGTAGGTTGTTCTTTTATTAAAATTACTTTTTTTTTTTTTAAATTAATTTTGATTATTTTTTTATAAAAGTAAAGCTCATTATCTAACAAAAGCCTTATAGGCAGAGTGTCCAAGAAGTATCACGAAAAACTTTGAGGCGAAGGTAGGTGAGCTCCCTGGTAAGTAAACATTTTTCAGGTAAAAGTGTCACCGTTTTCGAAATTTTGAAATTTTTTTTGAATTTAAAAAAATCGGACCTTTCCATCTGTTTGCTTTAGCAGCATGTACACTGCCGAAAAAGTACTGGCGCAGCGAATTTTGCACAATATATGTATATGCAACAATTTTTATTCATATATTTTTCTGGCAATTTTTTACAAAAATATGCTCTATTCTACAACAGAAAACATAAAAATAAAATCTCTAAACTTTGTGCAAAACTCAGGAAAATTCAATAAATTTGCGTACAAATTTGCAACATTCTAATCAGATTTTTTTTTTAAATTCTAGGTATACAGTTTTGTAGCCCATTAATTTTTAATATAACAAAGTGCAAGTTTGAAGTTGCTAGAAAATCGCGTATGCAACTGCTTACTGAAAAATGTTCTAAAAATTCTGAAGGAACGGTGAAATTTTGACAACACTTTGTTGATGTTTCTTTTAATTTTTCAGGTACACTTTTACCGTTTTTTGAAATTTATAATTTTTTTTTTTTGAACTTAAAAAATTTGAAATACACTTAATTTTCTTTAACTGCATGTAAAATACATAATTGTTTTCCACAGGAATTTTCATTTAAAACGGGCTAAAGCTCAATAAAGTGTTAACTATAATTTTTGGTAACTTTTTTTAATTTAATAAATTAATTAATTTATGTAAATAAAAAAAATTATAATTAGTTAATTTATGTAAATTAAAAAAAAAATATAAAAAAATAAAAATTTTCTATATGCAGTAAAGAAAATATCGTGTATTTCAAATTTTTTAAATTCCAAAAAAAATTTCAAAATTACAAAAACGGGACACTTTTACCTGAAAAATTAAGAAAAAAACACCAACAAAGTGTTGTCAAAATTTCACCGATCCTTCAGAATTTTTAGAAAATTTTTTAGTAAGCAGTTTCATACCCAACTTAGTTCTAGTATACTAAAGTGCTAGTTTGAAGTGTCAACAAAATATCGTTGATTTTTGGTGCATTTAAATACTTCCATATAAAATAAAATGCATTATATATATATATATGAAAATACGTAACACCGTGTGCGTATAGTTGAAGGGGTTATAAAACTACATACCCAAAAATTTTCTAAAAACTCTAAAAAAACGCTAAAATTTTGTTGAATTTTTTAACTTTTGTACAGAGTTTGAAATTCGGATTTAAATGTTTTTTGTTAGACAATGAGCTACTTATTCTTTTATAATAAAAATATTCAAAATTAATTTGAAAAAAAAAAAAAAAAAAATTAATAACCCAAACCGGGCGAACGTATCATTTTGTCACGGGGTGTATGTACATACATACATTACATTAGACTAGGCCTAGACGCTTGTGGGTTAGCTGAGAACCAAGTAAGTGCCTTACTACCTTTGCGCATGCCCATTAAACCGCCTTTGTGCAGATATAAAGCACACTCCGGCCCAAGTGTCTGCGCGATGCTAATTTGTAAGACACGTTCGTCGCTACACGTACAACTAGAAGGAACAATAAAATATGTGTTTTTTTCGTATTAAAGGGCGATGTTAAGTCTCAGCGATCGTGAAATGTTTGAACCTTAAAATGCGATGCTTAGAAATTGGCCAGTAAATTTCTCACATAAATTGTCGACTTTCAAGCCTATTCTGAACGTTACCGCATATTTTGTAACCGTAAAAATTTAAAAATTTTCAATAACTGTAGTTCCCTCCGTAGAAGCTCGGTCAAACGCTTAGCAAATGTATAATAAATATTAAATATTTTTTTTTTTAATTTTTCATTGATCACGAAACTGGGCGCTATCAAGTGGTGGTAAGCACCAAAGAATAACCACTATGCTATAGAGGCTGCCACATGAAGTAGATATATATGTTTTACAAATGCCAACATGAACGTTAAAATTCATAAAATTACGGTATGTTATTCACTTCTATTTGTTTTTATTATTTGTACGCCAAGTCGCTTAATCTGTGGAATTTTTTTGTGAACAATAAAATATTTTGCTCAAATAGCGATAAGAAATCTTTGGTTCAACAATTTCTCAAGTGAAATATCGCAGGTGAATTTAAAACCTTATTCTTTCAATATTGAAAATTTTTTGTAAACGGGAAAATTAGCAAAAGGGTTATGTTGTCTGCTGATAATTGGCAAGCACTTAACAGTTAAAAACTTTAAAAAATTAATGAATTTTTACTGCATGCACTGGCAAATTTTGTGTGAGAAAATATTTTGAAGAGTCACTTGAGAAACAAGAGCAAATAAAACAGTTTTTTATTAAATAAAAAATAATGATTCAAGTGTTAAAAATAAAACAATGAAAAACACGAATAAATATTGGTAAAAAAAATATGGAGGTGTTCACCCCTTGTCGGTTGGTAGTCATCTTCAAGTGATCTTTTATAATTTAGCAAGAGTAATTAAAAAAGTATATGACTGCACTATTGGATTATTAAAATCAAAAACCATATTAATAATATTAATAAATACTTGTTAGACATGGTTATGAATAATATCTAGGCTTTAAACTTTTTATGTATTCACTTAATTTGATATTGATTTGTTACACTTCCTGGAATGAGTAACAATTTTTAGTATAATTTCTGTGTTATAATATATCTAAAGACCATACCTGAATTATGTAAAATGCATGCTTCATAATATTACAAAATTTTTTAGTACTTATGCATTAAAGCTTAGTGTCATTAATTATTTTTATAGTATTTCCTATGTTAAATGCAACCAGACCTAAGCAATAATATTTAATTTCGCCTTAAAACGAATTTGAAATTTGACAGCCTGGGCAATAGTTAAAACCACTAATACTCGTATGGTTACTTTAAACATGTAAATTTTCTATGCAAAAAAAAAAGAAAGGCAGCTTCATTATCTACGAAAATAAAGAGTTTTCAAAATCAAAATTTATTTATTAGCCAACTATGCTTTCATAATTTTATGGAAAAATAATTTAAGCAACTACATACTTAAGTGAAATAAAACGCTGTGAAAGATGTTAACCAAAACATATAAATAAGTAAAAAGTGATAAAAATTAAGTTAATTAGTGTTAACAATGGAAGTTATAATCAAAAAATCATTGAACTTTGAAATGAATGCTGGAAAATACTTAAATAGCGCTTGTTAAAGACAATAAATTGAAAATTTTTATTTAATAAAATACCTAATCGATTTTCCGGCAAAGGGGAGTACTATATATATATTCTGGCCGATCGAAAAACTCTGCTTTTCTAATAAGTGTTAAGTGATAGATATTTTTTGCTATGCACTCGTCAACATGTGCACTCAAAAATTACAAAAAATTTATCAACTGTATTTTTTCTTGATACATACTTATGTATGGGTCATTCCATCCAAGTCGAAATTTTTTTTTTTTTTTCAATAAAAAAATTTTATATTAGATAATAACAAATTATATTTTTTTTCGAACAAATTTTTTTTAAATTTTTTTCTTGAAAACTGTTCTGCAAACATAATGTAAAACCTGTAAAAATTTCAGAATGGGTAGTGTAAAGTTATGCTTGTAATTCAATTTTAAGCAACTGCGAAATCGCTAAAAACGCGCGCTCTACTAGACGTGCACCATCTATCTATGTAAATTACATAAAATACAATTTCTGAATTTCTCTTATTTGTGTTTAGGGTTTTAATGAAGCCTTTTTACAGTAATGAATATGAATATCTACTTTTTATTTGCTGAGGCACGCCTTCGATCTGCCAGAAAAAAAATTAAACACAAAAATTAATTTTTATTTCTGAGAGATAAAATAACGCTCAAGAAATTAGTTTTATTTTCGATCTAAAAATAAAACTCAAAAAATAATCATTTTTTTTGATGAAAAAAAATAAAACTCAGAAAAAAATTAAACTGAAAAATTAATTTCTATTTCTGATAGATAAAACAACGCTCAAGAAATGAGTTTTATTTTCGATCAAAAAAATATAATTAAAAAAATAATAATTATTTTTGATGAAAAAATATAACTCAAAAAATAATGCCTTTACTGATCAAAAAAATAAAACTTACAAAGTAATAATTATTTCAGAGAGAAAAAAACCACTCGAAAAATAAGTTTTATTTATGATCAAAAAAATACAACTCAAAAAATAATTACCTTTACTGATCAAAAAATAAATAAAACTTACAAAATAATAATTATTTCAGAGAAACAAACCACGCGAAAAATGAGTTTTATTTTTGATCAAAAAATATATCTCGATATATCATCATATATTCTGAGCGAGTGATAAACACTAAAAATTTAATTATTAATTATAATTTTTATACTCATCGTTCAGAAATTTTTAAATTGTATCATATTCCTACAGGACATGAAAAACATGCACATATATATACTCGTAACTGTTCTACGATATTTGGAAGCTCTTGATTTTTTCAATGAAAATTTTAAAATAATCATTATTCTCGGTCCCTGACCTTTACACTGAGAAAAGGGTTTAATTATGTAAACTAAATACATATGGGCGTTTCCACCAGAAGTCCTACCGCGAAGAAAAAAACAAAAGTCATATGGGCCAATTCGACTCATTATTGTTATATATGCTGGTTATGTAAGCAGAAACAATTTTGGCATGTGTAGTTGAAACATTGTAAGTCATAGATTTCCAAAAATTTACCCGTTAGGTGGCGTTGAAGTCAAAATATAAAGTATATTTAGCACCAATTATAGGGCTAATTGAGAGCTATAAGTTAATCCTATTGTCAATATAAAAAAACGTTTTAGATTATGGTTTTTTTTCAGTTTGAATGTGTAAGATGGTCACGTTCGACATGATGGAAACGCCCATAAGTTGCTCTCAACACATAATTTTGTCATAGTTACCAAATCTAGTGTTGAGAGTAATATATTAAGCTGACTCCGTTTTCAGTGTATTGAAGCTATCTAAAAAATTTAATTTAATTCGCCACTAGACTGTTGGAGAATTGAGCATTGAATTTTTTTTTATTTATTTTGGTGCTGATGCTACGACTTATCTGTGCTCGGTGCTACAAAACTCGAATCAATTTGTTTATTCGAACAACAAATAATCATACTAAATCACTGCATTATTTTTTAACATAATAAATTATTTAGTTGCCTATTCAAATTAATTGCTGAAAGCGCTAAACAAAAACCAAATTAAGATAATTATTTAAGAACATAAAAAGCATTCATTTAATTGTGAAAAAAACGCCAAATCTGCTAATGAACGAATTCCTTAGAACTCAATTAGGATAGATTTTCTGGTAGATACCGAAATTCCGCTGAAATCTTTTTGCAGCAGTTACGCACACATTCACACATATCGCATGAGCGCACGCAAAGATACAGGCATTCACATTCAGATACAGATTTCTTTGCGAGTACGTTGAATACACACAATGCATGCGATCAACATATCTTCCAATATATGTATGTATGCATGTATGAGTGTGTTTGCATATGTATGTGGCAAACGGCAATATGATCCTGAACGAGTCTCGATCCAGTTTTGCTGCCGTAGACAGAAACAAAATGGCTGTCCGAACAACTGACTAACTGGCTGGCTGGCTAAATAAGTAGTTAAGAGAACACAGCCTGAGGAGGTGAGTGCTGCTAGTGGTTGAAAAGAAACGAAACGGGCGCTAGCGTGCAGCAAGAACAAGAGAAGAAGCAAGTAGTCGTAACAACAACAACACAAAAAAAAAAACACAAAAAAACATCAACTCAGGAAAACGATGACCGCAGTAAATGCGAAGAAAATGCAACCATTGCGACTGGCGAAGAAGAAGGTTAGCTTGAAGAAAGGTGAAGGTAAATGGGGAGAGATACATACAGCGCGAGGAATACGGGTACGTACGAGCATGAGAAGAGGTAAAATTAGGAAATTGATGATGTAGAAAATGTTGGATGAACAAAGTAAGAATATTTGATCTACGTTGGTTGGAAAAAAGTAGGATATACAAAAAAAAATTGAACATCGAACAGTAAGTTTTAACTTTTGTGAGGAGTTAGCGCTAAGCTTTTACTAAAAAAAATATATTTTGAAACGCTTAAGAGAGCGTAAGAAAGTAATAAATGCAATGGAAAATGTTCCCAATATTCTATGTAGGTTAGTTTCAGGCTGGTACAAAAGAATTAAGGGAGCCTGGCACTTCCCACCTTTCCAACTTGAAAGAGCAGATACCAAATAATACAAGGACCTGCATCTCTTTCACCTCCGACTACATTTCTTCCACGGGAAGCCTCTTCAAAATAAGAACCAAATCATTGATTTCGCTGACAAAGTGTCTCCGGCCCACGACGAACACGCTCAGGATCATAACCCTCAATCAACAGAATTCTCCTTTCTCTTACCGCAGTATTATGCACTGATTGATGAGTCAGAGGAGAAAAAGGAATGGCTCATTGAATTCTTTGGTCTTTGCCCTTTTAAGTTGGGAAGGTGGAAAGTGTCATGCCTTTTTAATTTTTTTTAATAGGTACCAGCCCAAAATTAACCTGCAATATTCGGAACCCAATGCTGTGCAATTTTTAGGTATCTATAGAAAAATCGAAGTTCTCGCACTTACCCGCCGTATTACCGCTGCCAATAAATCCACAAATTAGCAGCAGAATTGTCAGAAATTTTATCCAAAAAATATCCGATTTTGGAAATGTGTTGTTGTTGATAAACAGCCACATTTTGGTAATCCAGTTTTGTAACTCTTCGTTGTTGGAAAATTTGTAAAAGTTTTTTCTTGCGATTTTTTTTTTTAATATTCGAGGCACCTTTAATCAGGCTTTAGCCAGCTATTAAGCGCATGCGCTAATGCGTTGGCACAGCGCTAGTGTGATGAATGTACTCGTATCCAAGCGTTGTCGGATCATCTAACTAGCACCAGTTTAACGTCGGTATTTGTTTGGTTTAAACAAACAAATGGGTGTGAGTTTCAAATAATTAATATTTTTTTTAAGTTTCAGTTATACCAACTTCGCACGATCGGCAATTTTGAGAGCAGCATTTTTTAAACTCAAATTTTTTTCAATTTGCAATTCGATAAGCTAAATAATGTACATATGTTTTAGATATTGTATCTAATATATTTTCTAATAAACAATCTTAACTGTTAACTTTTTTGTTGTTGCTCTTTTACTTTTCTGCAGTTACCTATTCGCCTGCTGCAGCGGGTTAATTTCAAGCGCATTCATATCACATTTGAATTTTAAACTTTTTCGATCATTTTTTTTAACAAAATTTCTCCTTGAGCTTTTGGGCATATTTTGTGGGTTTTGTTTCCCAACTTTTTGTTTTTTTGCGGCTTTTCTACTCTTTAAACCTTTTTTATGCTCGGGTAAGTCACTGTTTTTTTACAAAAATTTAACAACAAATTTCTTTATCCGTCTATTGTCAAAAGAAGGGATATAATTAACAGGAACCCACTTTGCGCACTGTCAACTTTTTCACATTTGTTTTATTTTTCCAAATTTGTTTCTTTCTCTTAATTAAATTTTTTCACCTTATGCCATTGACTTCTTATTACATATACACCTCTTTTCACAGTCGATTATCTATCTTTTCGTTGCACCAAACCTCGTTCAATGTTACTCGTTTTCGCAAATTTTTCTTCGACTTTTTTTTTGTTTCCTTTATTCATGTGCAAATTTTCTAAATATGTAAATTGTTTAACCGGATGAATTTAATTTCAATTATTTATGTACATACATATGTAAATTCCAACGCGACTCAGTGGCTCACTCTGCTGGCGTTAGCGGCGACGGCGCTGATGCTTGGGCTGGCTGGCGCGTTCTAATGGAAGTTGGTCGGTCGCTTGCAGCCGCATGCAATCGACTGCATTTTTCACTATTCGCAGCGCATACACAAGTAAATTGTACGTTTTTTAGCCACTGATTTTTTTTTAGATTTTTTGCTGCTGGTTTTACAAAATATTTTCATGCACGAATATTTGATTCATCTACAGTAAAATTTGCCACTTGCGGCGTTCTTATGCACTTCTTCCGCCGGCAGCAGCATCACCAACAAACCATTCGTGGCGCATCAAGCACTTTTTTCTGCACACCAACAACTATACACAAGCACTATTTTTTTTTTTTTGAATGCACCGTTTCTGCACAGTTCAATTGAGGGTTTACACCCGAAAATCACATTCACTTTTTATGCTTTATTGCAGAATTTCTATTCAATCCAGTGAAGTTGTTGTGTTTTTTGTTTGTTTGTAAATCAAATAATTTCTTTTCCAACCGTCGCCATCATCATCTTCATCAACAACATCCGTCCATCCGGTAAACGTACGCCATTAACACTACTCACTTCGCGTCACAAACTATTATGAGCGGCGCGACTAGCAAGCCGAGCTCACAAAGGCAATACAAGCTGCGCGCCACCACCAGTTAAAGCCCGGGGAGAGCGAGAGAGAGAGAGCAAAATATAACGCGAGAGTGTGTACAATACATATGCACCGGGAAGGGTAGAGCGTTGCAGTGAGAGAAATGCTGTGGAAAATGAAAAAAGTCATAAAGCCGAGCACAAATGAAACGGACAGCTGTAATGAGACTCAACGCGCACAGAGTTGCTCTGGCGTACGAGTCTCGTTTTTAAAATGGCTGGCTCTTGAAATCCATATTAAGCTGTGGAATGCATGTGCAACGTTGTGGTGTGCGCGAAAAATACAGGGAGCTATGAAGAAATTGAAACTATTTTTGTTAAAGAAAATTTTAAAATTTCTATATAGAATTATTTACCGTGTAGAAAAGTATTTTATATAATTTTTTTTGAGAGAATTATAATTAATGTTTTTTTTTTAAGGTACGTGTGCAAGTAGTGGTAGTTTGATAAAAGATTTAACTGAAGCTTATATATTAAAAGCGCTCCATTGAAAAGTACACTTGGAAGCTGCTAGATTGTGCAAATTTTAAGTGAATTGTATGGAAATCAGAGTACATACATATGTAATTCTGGAAAAGTCTATCAGTAAGTAGTATATTATTTGCGTACGCGGAAGAACAATTTTATTTTAATTCTGCGAATTTGTATTAGTATAAATAAATAAATATGTATGTATGTTATGGCTTCCGTTTTAGATTATTTAGTTTTTTGCTTTTAATAAAATATTGTGCCAAAAATTGATAAATTGTATTAAAAGCCTTGGAAAACATTGTGAAATAGTTTAAAATATGTACATATTTTCTTTATCACAAAAGTGGCCACATAAACTGTGGGAACGCTCGATTTTTATATACTGTACGTCTATATCTGAAACGCAGGCTGCATTTATGTATAAAACCTTGGTTTGGTGATTGTGCCACAAAACTTTGAAAATAAATTTTTATCACATACCACATAGATATTGTATATCTGAATTGCTATGAAAACAGGAAGTCGTTAAAACACGTTTTGCGGTTAGATAAAATAATGCATTTCAGTAAATACCTACATACTTCTAAAAAGCATTTCAAATGAATCGGAAAGCCTTGAGTTATTTAATTGAAGCTATTAACCACGAAAATTTAAATACTTTGATGTGAAATATTACTTGAATACATTTACAAATCAGCTTCATAACAAATATAAAAAAAATTTTTTTGTTTGTTAAATAACTATAAAAATTTAGGTTTGAAATTAAAAAAAAATCATGCACTTGTATTTACTATGGTATGCATATGCTTTTGATGTGTTATTATTTTTAATTGATGCTGAATATTTGCTGATAATTCAAAAAAACAAACGAAAATAAATTTAAAAATAAATAAAAATTCTAAATTCTGAAAAAGCCTGTGTATAATAATTAGTTTTTGTATCGCACTAACTCTAATATTGTACTTTATACGCACACATGAATGCTTCACTTGCCAAATCGATTAACTTCACTTTTTGAAAAATCTTAAATTTTTGTGTCAAAGTTTTTGTTATAGTCATAACTTATATTATATGTACAATGTACATATATAATATTATATAATATTTATAATAATATTCTTTGTTTAAATTTTTAATATAAAGGGAATTTAAAAAAAAAATGTACATTATTTGATCGCCTCTCTCAACCTTTTGTTAATGGAGTTAATTGGTTTGGCAAGTGAAGCATTCATATTTATGCATATACAAGCGGGACCCTGTACTCGTTCGTCATCTAGAAATTTCAACAGAAGGTCCAAATCGACTGAGAGATATTTTTTTAAATGCTCTTACGAATACATGGAAAAGAAAACGAAAGGAAATTTAATGATAAGAAGCTTTTGCTTTAAGTGTAAAAATGAATTTCATGCAGAACTTTCCTACGCGGTGGCAGCATTTCCATTTTGTTTAATCATAAATGGGATACGTATAATATGGTAGCATTGACTAGTACAGATAAAATATATTTTTCCTGTTGTGCAAGCGGGATTTTATGTGGAGTAGTTTTATTTAATTTCATTTTCTGTTTTATTTCTGTAGAAGAAAAATTTTGTATTAAATCTTAAAATTGGAACCGCAGGGGGAGGGCAGTAATAAGGTGCATTTATTTATTAGTTTAATCTTTTTTAATACAAACCAATTCAATCTTCTTTTGTTCCACATACGTAAAGTGTGCTAAAAATGTCAGCAAAAAGAAAAAAAATTTAAAAATCAACGCAATTTCTTGAGCACTTGAAATTTGCACTTTGATGTGCTAAAATGTAATAGGCTATAAAACTGCATACCTAAAATTTTTCAAAAAACTCAACAACAAAAATTTATTTTGGTAAAAATTTTTTTATAACGTTTAAAATTTTTCTTGTGCAGCTTTTTTCGTTGTGGGGGGAAGGTATAATTGTTTTCAACAATTTTGGATTATGTAACATTCATTAACCGATTTTTTTTTCAAAATTGCACATGGCACTAAAAAATTGTATAAAAAAATATAAATTCAAAAATCTGGCTCCACAAGTCATTTTTAAACCTCATGAGCTTTCATTTAAAAAAAAGGTAAATCAAAATAGCTAATAATTAGAGCCTCTACATTCTTTTTATACCCGAGCGCACTTGTGTACAAGGGCATTATAACTCTATAAAAAAATGCTCAGAATGAAAAGAAATGTCTGTCCGTCCGTCCGCACGATAACTCGAGTAAAAATCAAGATATCTCAACAAAACTTGGTACGCATACTTCTATTGGGATAAGGACGGATGGTATTGAAAATGGGTGAAATCGGCCAATAACCACGCCCACCTCCCATATAACGGTATTTTGCAGAAATACAAAATCTGTGATATTTCAATAACTACTGAAGCTTATTGACTCTAAATTGATATTTGCAATAATATATTAATAAGCAATAAGAATATTATACATTTTTGAAAAAGCCACGTAGCCACGCTCACTTATGGATTTATATGTATATCTCGGTAACCGATTTACCAATTTCTACCAAACTTGGCACAAGTGTTAATCTTGGTCCAGCATAGAGAACGGAATTTTTGAAATTGGACAATAACCACTCCCACCTCCCATATAACGATAATTTGCAGAAATACAAAAAATGTAATATTTTAGTAACTACTGAAGCTGATTGACACAAAATTGCAATGATATATTAACGAATAATAAGAATATTATAAATTTTTGAAAAAATGAGCGTAGCCACCCACGCCCACTTATGACTACATATGTGTATCTCGGAAACCGTTACATCGATTTCTACCAAACTCGGTATGCTTAATGTACTTGACACAAAAAAGCAGACTGTTGAAAATGTTTGAAGTCGGGCTAAAATTACGCCCACTTTTCATGTAAATTTCAGAAATATGAAAACTTCGAATTTCGAAATTTAGGAACGGTAATTTACTCAAAGTCTGTACTCACACCAATCTCTTAACAAAAAATAAGATTTTTACGGACTTTCGGAAAACGAGTGTGACACCGCCCACTTATGACTAATTAAGTATACTAGAGTTCGCCGTTTGGTTGAAATTCAACCACCACAACGGTCAGCATCCTTCTACGTGAAAAATTAGGTGATTGAACGTGAACTGTGGTGATAACAACATAACATAACATAACCCAACATAACATAGCATAACATAACATAATATAACATAGCACATAATAACATAGCATAACACAACATATTCAGTTCCTTTTCTCGCCTCTTCTCTTTATCACTTTCTCTATTTCTACATTTGTCTCATTTTGTATCTTTATCTTTATATTTATCTTTATCTTCATCTTCATCTTCATCTTCATCTTCATCGTTATCTTTCTCTTTATCTTTATCTTTATCTTTATCTTTATCTTTGTCTTTATCTTTATCTTTATCTTTATCTTTACTTTATCTTTATCTTTATCTTTATCTTTATCTTTATCTTTATCTTTACCTTCATCCTAATCTTTATCTTCATTCTTTTCTGCATCTACATATTCACACCCTCCTTTGCCATTTTATTAAGTATTTGAATTTACCTTCTTCTTTGTCTTTATCTTTACGAATCTTTATTATTATTTATGTTTTCCTTTATTCCTTTC
>JAPVRG010231834.1:0-13634 GCA_029783565.1 Rhagoletis cerasi | reverse complement strand
AGTTTGTCTCGGTAACCGCTTTACCGATTTCTACCAAACACAGCTAAACTATTTCTCTAAGTTTAACTGAGAATATTGTCGAAAATGTTTGAAATGCGGAAAAACCACCCCTGTTTACCACGTAACAGTAGGTTTCAGCATCGTGAAAAAACGATGTTTCATACGTGCACCGGGTATTTAATGTTCGGTTTCACCCGAACTTAGCCTTCTTTACTTGTTTAAGTTATAATTTTATGGCAGTTTAAAGTATGCTCGACCTAGTCTGATGCATCCTCCGGACAATGCTTCCGGAGTTTTTTGCGGACTCTGTTTGTACTTGGCTTTCAACCCTGCAGAGGCGGTAATTGATCATTACCATTGGCCACTGTGCCTACCTACCATTTTCTGCTTGATTAAATATTTTTTTATATAAATACATACATGCAAACATACTGGTCTCCCCTCTCACTCACGGTGTTATCGACGTTAAGTGACCTTTTGAGTTCACAAAACAAATATCCTAATGGCTGCGGATCAAACTGACTGCTGATATTTATGCCGTTTTGACCTTGACTAGTCAAATAACAGAATATGCAGAATTTTTCATTCGGTACTTCCTCTTATTCTTTTTAAGTATTTTGAAGGCTGTTTGATAAAGAAAAGAAGAATTCCATTGAGTGTCTGTTTGGTCTCTATTGTTTTATTAATTTTTTGCTTTAGGCCTTTCAATCATAAGTATTAGAAAGTGTCCGGGAACAACTTTTTTCCCTAATTTTATTTCCATTCGTTCTTTTTTATAAGAGCTTCAACGACTTAAAAATTTATTTACATATTCTATTAAAAGCTTAGTTTATATCTTTTATAATAAGTACTTTCAAATTTCCCAGTACAAGACCGCCAAACGAAGAAAAAATTTAACCCTAGACACCTAACCGTCGTCGATTCGACGAGTACGCGGTTTAAAATTTGCTGTCTCTTTGATGTGAGTGGCTTTCTAAAAGATTTACATATACATTTGAATTGTTGCAAAATAAAAAAAAGTAATTTTATTTTGTAGCTTAAAAACTGATAAACATATATGTACAATAAATCAAACGAAAAGTTAGATTAATGTATGAGAAATAAATATTTGAAAAAAATTTTCGTCGAATCGACGAATGGTTAGGTTTTAAGTCGTTCGGGAGAACGTTAGGTTTCCAGGGTTAAACTTGCTCGCATTGCAAGTGCGCGCGCTATTATTGTTTATGAATATATCTATTTGTTGCCTGCATATTATTTGTTACAAATTTTTTGTTTGCGGCCGGCCAGAGCGCGTCAATGGCAATGAATTATGTGCAACCTCTAACCATCTATCAAAATGCATAAATAAAAAGATTAGCAACATTTTGCTCTACAAATAGTTTCAACACCAGCACAAATGCGTTCAATTCAAATAAGCGACGAACAGAAAGCATGCAGAGCCGACGCCATTCACCAAAATCATGGCAAAAAATAGAACAACAACAACAATACATATGTATATGCACATATATTGCATCCAATGTGAAGGCGAATCATCAACAATAATGGGCAACTTGTTGCCTCGTTCGCTTGTTGGCTGCCACTGCCGCCACCGCCGCCGCTGCCATCGTTTGCATTGTGAATTATGAGAATTTCAACGCCAATTTTTGATCCTTTCGCCTAGTCAAAGCAATAAGGCAACAAGGCAAACAACAACAACAAACAGTGCGGAAAACTATAACAGCAAATCGACAACATTAAAAATTGTTGGAAAGTATTTTTTTGTTTATGTGTATGTATTTATGTATGTGTGCTTGGTTGTTGCAGGTAACAGCTTTTGAGCCGCTAAGCCGACCATTATACCACTTTGAGCTTTATTTGACACCCCTGCGTACCGCTGATCCTACAGCAAGACTGCGCCCACGCGTGCGCCAACCCACAGGCACACAGACACACAGGCATACGCACACATGCTCATTTCATAGAAGCGCCGACGCCGGCAACATTCATAAATCTTAGACGCTATACGAGAAATACATATGCCCGACAACGCAATGCATAATTTCTCTGGTGGACTGTGCAAATTTCATTTCAATAATAATTTTTCATATATGCAAAAACAACAAATTCAAATTTATCGTACAAGTACGTTATTCGTATTTTTTTCTCTTTTTTGCAGACTGCTAACCTTTCCATGGCAACAAGTTGCTACGAATGCGTCTATTGTTGTTAGTCAGTTTTTTTCTTCTTCTCCTTAAATCTCAACACCATATATCAAAGCGAGCTTGTACCCCTACAAACGTACATACATATATAAATACATACATACATAAAATGTTCTCCTCAGTCATTGAAGACTCTCGCCATTGATGGTCTGCGCCGCCTGTTTGAGACTTTTAATTCTTTCATTGAATTGTTTGCAGCCAGCACTTTTTGATTCCATTTGATTTTAATTTTATTTGATTTGTAGCAACGGCCACTTTTTCACTCTTTTGTTATTGTTTACTTTGCATTAAGTATTGTAGTATTTGGCAAACTCACTTGTAGCTTTGAATTGAAAACAAATCACCGAATCCACTCCACATCACACCACCGCCTGCCATGCAACGGAAAGCGTTCACATCCGTGTATCGAATGGGTTCTACTCCATTCACTCTGCTTTCCCAAAAGTAATCATAACATTGCGTCTGGCTTGGAGTATGCACAAATTAAGTATATGTATATGGGTATCGGCGTCAGACGCACTCTCACGCCCTTTCTTTGGCATGTACAGTGTTCAAATTTGGCACAAAGTTTAGGAAATTCAAAACCTACTACTAGTTTTTGTGCAAACCCTTGAGAAGCCAATCCAAGGTAAGGATTTTTATGAACTTTAGTACTTGTGAAGGTGTATTCTGCCAGATTCAGCATGGAAACAATAATCTTTCTCCAAACAGTATATGGCTTAAGCTATTTATGCTTGGGCAGTCACATAGCATATGCTTTGAGGTTTCTTCCGCCTGTCCACAGATTCTGCTATCCGTCTCATTAGAAAATTACAGTTAACTAACAAAAATGGAACTTTTACTTACAATGTACTGTAGTTGTCCCTAAGCCCTACCCAAGTATTCCTACAGAGACTCCACGAGAGAAGGTACAAATCTCTTGAACTCCGTATTAGCTGCAACCTGAGAGACCTCCCACCTTCCTAGGAGCTCTGCCGTGTATCATTTGGATGGAACGCAGAAAGGCTGAGTGAGCGTAATACACAGTATGTGGTCCGTTGGGCTGCCCATTTCATTGGAGTATCAGCCCTTTCGTTGGTAACCCTGTTTTTTTTTAGTTTATCCAGTAAACTTTAACGATTTCCTGCAAAACTTGACATAGTTAGTTTTACATGAATCCAAGGAACTTATTGTTGCCTTTATGTCCAACAAGCTTCTGCTAACATATCTGCCTTAATTCCAGCCGGGTCAGCATAATGTTGTACCAATGAGCTAAATATTTGACACACCGCTTGCTATACTTTTTTATTTTTCTTACTCTAGCACATTAGGCTCGATGTAAAAACATTGCAATCTAGCGAACCTAAATGCTTTTCGACTATCCGAATATACATACAGCAAATAAGTTAAATTTATTTGAGACGGAAGTACTTCTAGAGGTCTCGCAAGAAGCTCATACTTTCAATGGTCCATTGTCTTTTGAATTTTGGCTGAATCCTTTAAGCTTAGCTTTCCCAAGAGTAGTCTGAACATCAAGGCCACACTCGTTTGGTGGTCTCGCAAACTCTCGACGTTAAGGAAGTATGTGCGAAATCTGTTTAAGAAGTCTTGGGATGCTATGAAGTATACTTACCTGGTCTAACTAAATACAAGAAAAGTTCAGCAAAGCAAAAATAAATATATTAAGCACATCCCGTTTTCTTAACCCCTGCAGCCGCAAGTCTTCTCAAAGCACTGGAAAGAGCACGGGAACTGCACTAGCCACGGTGAAATAGTCTTGTTGCGGGAATATTGGCGCGGGAGGTAATTCTAAAGCTATAGCCTCTACAAAAACCTATAAAAACATAGAGCAGGGGCAAAACGAACTATACTTAATTTCGCTAAAGGAGTTTTGGGCAGAAGGAACATGAAGAGTCCAACTTTCTAGATATAATACACGGCGGAAAATAGTATTTAAAAATATATTCAGTATAAAGTTGTGCAGAAGGCATCCTAGAGCGCCGCTATTCTGAAAACGCGTTGACAGACTAGTACATTGGACTTGTATACATACGGCTTTAAAACTCCCGTGGGCAACTTTCGGAGTCACATAAACGCTAGTCTTCCAGTGCATAGAGAGACCTTACTCTTTTGCTGTATATAATAACACCCATCTACTACGCCAGACAAAGTGCTTACTTGGGAGATATAGTTTAAAGAGATTCAAACCTCTTATCAATATTCCAAAGGCAAAAAATAAGAGTCGTCAGATAACACTGTAAAGTGAAGGGTCATTTGCAAAAACTAGGTATCTGCCCAAATCACCCATTTCCAGGAGACGCGAGAGGAATCTTTTTGATGGCCGGAAGTGTTGTGAAGAGCAGAGGGTGCAATAGAGCCTTAAAGCGCACTTCACACCTCACATTAATATCTATAAATGGCATAATTTATCTGGTGATTGTACCTTGATCATCATAGTAAGTTCATCTCAGTTCCAGATCATTAATGCGTGGCTTATAAATTTACATGATCAGTTTCAAGCGCAATTCTTAATTTTACTTGGCATTTTCTTAAAAGGATAGAAAACGCTATAAGCTTTTTCAATACATTGTTCTGTCCTTAAACTCAATTTACTTGCGTTCTAAAAGAATATTATATTTTAAGCATAAACATAATAACTTGAGCCCTATTACTTAACACAAAAGTTACTTTTAAAACCATCGCCCCAGATGCAGTTATCTCACCACTCAAGAATTGGGTATTGACTATGTCCTAACTGTGTTTGTGAATAACCTTTATAAGTAGCGTATGTAAAGCTCAGAGCAAGTTGACTTCTCTATCAACAAGTTTGCAGCATGATGGATATTTTCAAGATAGGTTTTATCACCTGTACTGTTAAGTATTGTTGTTGGCAGTCTGCTGAAAGAGGGAAAAATCAGCTTTGTAATTGATTACGGCCAAAAGAACACTAACCCATTAAACTAGTTGCTTTTACCTGGTGAAAATTATCTCACCTCTTACCCGATATAGCAAGAGCAAATTCAAAGCCTGTCAACATTCGTATAACAGCAACAGATTTCGCGATTGCTTGGGTAGAACACAGCTAGACTAAGCTCCCTGGAACGACAGGAGTTTTTTGGACGATACTGTTAAGTTGTCCGCTTAACATATTTTCTGGCACTTCCCGGTATCAAACACCGAGCGATGCCATGCGTCCTCCAGCAGTAAGCTTATGTTCCACCGTCAAACATCTGTTGAGATTGAGGGCCAAGTTGATGACCAGCGGTAGGGCTAAGAACCTCGCAAGAGCACAACTCGCTAAAGTCACTCACAAAGTGTAAGTTGATCGAACTCAGATTGGCCACAAGGGAAACAGGACAACAAAGATCCACCCTCATCACAAAGACGCTGGGTGGTTAGCGACAATCAGATAGTGGACAATATGGAACAAATGGAATGAACAACAATGTTCTAAACTACGTGGAATTTTATGCGAAGCAGACCTAAGACTAGGCATCCATGACCATAAAAGACGAATTGAGAAAAATATAAAGACTTTGGTGTTATTTATTTATTTCAGGTTTCACTAGTTTCTTTTTATTTATTTTCCTTCTTAGAGGTTTAACACAAACCCTTTCGCATTACGAGGAAGCATCAAAACACTGTACTTATCTCATTTCCAAACTCATAAACACACCATAATGCGCCAACGCGTATTTATGTAGATCGACGATCGCTGCCATGTGTTGTTAAAACAAATTTGCATTTGCAACATAATCGTTAAAATAATAAAAAAATGAAATAAAATAAACAAATGTGAAATAAAAAATTTAACAGCAAAAGAATTGAGGAATAAAAACAAAGCAGAACGCAATTCACTTGCACGCCTGCGCTAACCACAACCCCATCTTCTTACAAGCTCATGTGTGGCGCAATGTGTAGCTTTCAGCATTGCACCGCACCGCAAGAGAGTCCATATGTAGATACTCGATTTAGTCAGTCCATATTTTGATGGACTCCACCAGTCAAAGTCAAGTTGAAGCCGAAGCCGAAGTCGAAGTTTAAGTTCATCGTATTTATTTGCGCACTCACTTAACAATATTCCCCACCACTCGAACACAACACTACACACCGCTGCCTTTACTTATTGGCGGGATCTAACTCATCGAACAGCAATCGGTTTTAAGTTTGTATGCAGCTTCCTATCCGCCGCGTTTCAATTCTATGCCCTCAAACTAACTGCCGCATATTTATGTTCTGGCGCTGGTATTTCAATGCAAACGTTTGAAGCTGCCTCGTCGTGGCTGATTTGTTGGCTTTTGCGAGTCTCAAGTCGCAAACTGATCAGAGCTGAGCTGAGCGGAGCTGAGCAATTCATTCGCATTCACTCATAGATTTATTGTATTTGTGTTGCCGTTGTGGCAGGTACATGTTTGGGGTGATTGTTCTTAAAATTGCTTCGGCAATAGGCGGCACATAAGCGCACGCACGCACACACTCTTACGGACGGACGTGCGTCCATAGCGGTTGAACTGATGTGCGCTTGCTCGCTCATGTCGATCGTTTGTTGCAACATTATTGATTTGGCTATGAAATATGCATTGAGTGGGTGATAAATTTTATTATGTTGATGATTTGATGAGGTCGTTTATATTCATCACTTTTGTGTTTTTTGTGATTTTTTTCTTCTTTGATTTTTTTGGCAATCGCTTGGAGTAGAGAGAAAGACTGCATCCAATTAGCATTGCTGATTTCGTAGTAGAGATTTAAGCGAGATTTGAATGCTCAGCTTCCACGAAGGTTAAGTTGTAAGCTTCGCTGGGTTTTAGAAACTACATAACTTACTTAGCTTGCCGGTCATGGGTTCAATACTGAATATAGCAGAGATAATGGCTAGAAATATGCGGGATGTGGTTAGCACATTTTCAACAACAGTTGTATTCGCTAGCACAGAAATATTTTTTTTTAATCAAAAGTAAACTCACCTCTTGAGTTCCTGTCCGAGCTACGTTCAACGAAGCACTACAAAATCTCATCGAATTCGATGAAGCCGCTGGTCTTCGTGCTTCTATCCGTAGCAAATGATTCATTCAGCATCATTGGAGTTGGTTTTTACCTCGTAATTCTGAGCCATATAAGCAGGGAGCGGTGATTGTTTTCAAATTTTCAATGAAAAAAATCAAAAGTTTCCTAATATCGAAGAACAGTTCATGTCCTGTAGGAATATGATACGATTTAAAAGTTTCTGAGCAATGTATATAAAAATTATAATTAATAATTAGATTTTTAATTTTTATCGATCTTTCAGAATATATAATCAGATATCGAGTTATATTTTTTGATCAAAAATAAAAGCCACTTTTCGAGTGTTTTCTCTCTCTCTGAAATAATGATTATTTTGCAAGTTTTATTTTTTGATCAGTAAAGTTCTTTGTTTTTTGAGTATTATATTTTTTTTCATCAAAAATAATGCTTATTTTTTGAGATCTATTTTTTTGACCGAAAATAAAATTCATTTCTTGAGCGTTATATTATCTCTCCGAAATGAACATTAATTTTCATTGAAGGTAATTTTCAGACTAAGATCATTCAAATCGGATAAGAAATGTAGATGTTATGGAGCACTGAGTTAAATTTCTAACTTTGTGTTTTTCACACAATCACACTTTTGGTCAAAAATAAGCTTTTCCCCTTGAATTTTTGCGTTTGTGTTGGGTGGAGTCTTCTCGAATTTGCGTCCAGCAGTAAGAAAAAAAATATATTAAAAAAAATTAAAAAACGCAGTTTACATAGGTTAATTTTTTGTGTAAACTAGAGTTATTATTATAAACATTAAAATTAAGGTAACGTCAAAAATTAAGGTTAAGAATGAAGTTAAGGTTAAGTTGAAATTAAGCTTAAAGTTAGGTTAATCATTAAAGTTAGTTTTAAGGACAAGTTTATGGTAGAGTTTATCTTTATAGCTATCATTAAAGTTTATTTTAAGGAAATGCGTTTGTTTAAGGCAAATAAATATATTTTTGGTATAAGCTACTGAAAGGGGCCGTTTGAAATTATAATTATATTTTATACGCTACTTCCTTTTATTCGAGAGCTACGAACCATTGCCCCAGGCAGCGGTAGAGACCCTCCTGGACATTCCACTCATAGACCTATACGTTAAAAGTATCGCAGCTACCAGCGCTTTACGACTCAGTGCGTCTAACAGGCTGCGAACAACTTGCAAGGGTCACGCCACAATCCTCGAGAGAGTGGGGTTGGAGTACAGCAACTGTGGCTATCAGGTCACGGAAATTGACTTCAATCGAAATTTCGAGGTACATTTTCCTGACAAAAGTGACTGGGAATTTGGTGCTGCTCTCAGTGACGAAGTACCCATCGTCACGGATGGCTCCAAAATGGATATCGGAACAGGAGCTGGCGTCTTCTCTCAGGAGTTATCTCTAAGAGAGTCCTATAGACTTTCAGATCACTGCAGTGTTTTTCAGGCTGAGATATATGCAATCCACATGGCGGCAAGGTTGGTGAGCATGATTGGCCTCGCTCGATCTAACCTTGCCTTCGTTGTTGACAGTCAGGCGGCTATCAAAGCCTTAGGGTCGGTAACGACTAACTCAATATGCGTCAAAGAATGCCGAAGATCCCTACAAGCTCAAATAATCAATCTTTACTGGGTCCCGGGACATTGTGGTGTCCCCTACGATTTCTGTCTTCAGCAGTCGAGAGACGGACTAGGGCAGCTACCAACGGTAGGTGGGAAAACCTGCACACCTGCAGGGTATCACGCTCGCTCTGGCCACGACTCGATGAACGAAGAAAAAGGAGTCTACTAAGGCTTTCAAAGCCAAACGCTAGGCTTCTCACAGGAATACTAACGGGACGCTGGACCATTGGCCACATGGCCGCCTGGTTCGGAGCCCTGCATAACGATTTCTGTAGAAGCTGCAGGAATGATGAGCAGTTAGAATCCGTCCAGCAATTCCTTTGCAAGTCTCCAGCACTTCGAGGAAAACGCCTCTTGGGAACCATTTCTTCGAAAACCTGGATACATTGGGGAAAGCTCGTCTGGAAGGACTGCTGGGATTCGCCGGAAAATCAAAATGGTTCGAATACATGTAGGCGCAGGCTTAGGCTAACCCCCCATGGGCATCGCAATGGACCTTCGCGGCCTCCAAGTAACCTCTTCGCAGAGCTGCCCCTTTAACCTAACCTAACCGCTGTTTCACTACGCTTAAGAATTAAGCATTTTTAAAGTAATTATCTTTATATGTTAAAATTTGTTTTTGATGTGGAGGTAGCGCAGTAAGCCCTTGGGAATTAGGTAAATGGAATCAATTGAAAATATTTATAAATACTTGCCTTTGGTTGAAGTGATATATGAATTTTAAACTCAATATTTTCCATTGGAATCTACATTGCTGAAAATGCGCTTACATTCCAAATAAAAGTCCTAACTATTAAGCACCTTAAAGGTCAAGTGTTTTATCCGTTAGCTATGCAGTTTTGGTCATCCATCATTGATTTCACACAAACAGTGTCGAAAACAAATTGGTGCATTCAAATGTTCCAACAATTAAAAAAAATTTTATGTCGAATAAAGAAAAGAGCTTTCTTTCCGCACCAAATATAAAGGAGAACGTCAAAGACATTCCACCAAGTAAAAAATTTTTACACATTAAAAAATAAACGACCATCTAACGAAACAATCAAAATTAAATGAAACGAAACAAACCCCAAATGCCAAGTGAAATGTGCGTATAAAACGTGAATTGATCATCATCGAGGCAATAAGGCCCTTCAAAACGTCATTGACATTTACATAAATGAATTCGAACGAAATGAGCCAAATCAAATTGCAGACAACAAAAATGGTCTGCCTGCTTAGCGCTGAAGCTTGGTGCGGATCAGCTGGGATTGGAGGGTCAATTGCGGTAAATAAACAAATAAGAAAAGAGTTGAGAGAAAAAAAGTATTTGGAAATATAATGCATACAACAAAAAAAGTTCAAAGATATTTGAACGAACGCACTTTGCGGCCTTTCGTTACGCTTGTTCCAATTTCAATGTTGCCCCGATTTTTATATGTCTGCAGCATACATTGTGCGTGTATGTGTACATTGAGCTTTGGAATGTTCTTAATTGCTTAAACGCTTTAAACGAGCCGTAGGGCTAACACCAGCTAACAACATTCACTGTTCATTTACTTATTGTAGTCTGTGCTTCGAAAGGAATTTCTAAGGAATGTAGAAGTGAAGGCAGGTTCACTTGCAAAGTGAATGGAGAAGAATTAGAGAAATTTGAAAATATTTTTTAATGCTGTACAAAACACTCCATTATTGATTACTTTTATTATCAGAATTCAATAACTTTGTAAACAATCTCCTTGTACCCTAATTATATCGTTTATATCAAATATTTCCATGGAGCTAATTCATGAAATGCATTTTAAAATGGAAGAAAAGAGAGGAAGAAAAGCTTGAAAGCGAGTAGGTAGATTTCCTTGAAAACGGAAATGCGTTCTGAAGTTTAGGCTCAGCAATTATGCCAATGGAAAACTGGCCGAGATGTTCAAAGCCGGTGGATAAGAAATGTCCCGTACCTGCTTTCTGCCGCGAGAGATTATTCGCAGAGGAAATAAAGTACTGTTTCTTTGTTAGCCTCATTCCCGTCCATCTTTGAGTCGGCGCTATAGACGAACTTGAAATTGTTCTGATTTTCTTGTTCTTTGTCTTCAGTCCCAACACAAGATAATTTCACCTGAATATATTATCAAACTTATAAGAAAAGTACACAATCCGATTTTTCATATATTCCTGACAACTCTTCTAGAATTCCTTTATGACACAAGTGCCTCTGAAACCGGAAATCCGACGCTAGAGCGAGCTTCACTATTTAGGCAGCTGGAGAACATACAACTGGCTATCTTTACTGGTACCACTCATTATCTGCGAACCACTCCTTATCTGCCGCTTAACGCCATGCTGAACTGCCGCAGTACGGGCTGCAACTAGCCTCGGTTAAAATGGATGCCTAGCAGGCCCAGCGATTTGACCCACCGGGGATTTGGGGGTTTCTCTTTTCATCCCTTATTATATGGATCATAGCGTGTCTGTAATCGCACCATCCATTCATTCTTTATACATATTTCCTTAATGAATGTACGGTTGTAGTGAACTTTTTTACGGATACGTTGAAGCTTGAGCGA
This sequence comes from Rhagoletis cerasi, assembly GCA_029783565.1. Classification (NCBI taxonomy): domain Eukaryota; kingdom Metazoa; phylum Arthropoda; class Insecta; order Diptera; family Tephritidae; genus Rhagoletis; species Rhagoletis cerasi. The sequence continues at coordinate 2,268 of JAPVRG010231834.1, read as the reverse complement.
AGTGCTGGTGGTGAGCTTTTCTGACCTAAGCTCTCTATCAATGTCAAGTTTAGACTTTATGCCTGTTTTAACACTTTTTGCAAGATGTGGCTGTCATTGAAAATAACTGTGGGTACCTGTTCAATGATGTGACGTCAATAAGAGAGGTTTCTACGCAGATAGACGGCAATCAGGACTTTGCTACCTGTGCTTTTATAGCCACAGCTCTTGCTTTTAGTGATGTTTCGGTCTGGCCACTGTCCGATTGGAGCTTACGCGTTAAGACTAAAAATTACTGCCGCAGTTGCCTGGTATGGCTAAGCTGCCCAGCTTTCGCGTGGTTAAGATTGTAGTGTCTTGACATGCATTTTATAACCAAACCTTTGGAACTCTTTGGATCGATATTAGATGTCTTCGTAACATCTTGATTGACTAGTGGAGTCTTTTCCATACCGTTAAAACTCATGTGCTATGACAAAGGGCAGCTTTTCTTATGCCAAAGAGTAACTATCAACCATCTATGAATTGACAAGAAATAAAGAGCAGAAGCGACGCGTAACTCTTTGAGATACATGATATACCTAAGTCCTTGTTTGTTCTCAATGAGGTTAATTAGCTTGCTAGCAGGCCTATTCTAAATTGGTTGCAAACATTTTGTGTTCGCTTCAGTTTTATTAATACAATTTTTAAATATTTCTGTCACAATAAATATAAATCTTTTTCCTATTGTATCCTCCCAATAGCTTCTTCCTAGTACTGTCAGAACCTGGATCCCGATCTGTGTTCTTTTTTCTCTCCTAACATCTCCTCTGATTGTATGTGATCCTGCTTCAAACAATAGCTCCGGTCTTATTGATGTTATTGCAGCAGACTTTTGGTTTGCTTCTGTTTATTTATGGTCTGGAATCAAGTGGAGACAAAGACGAAGAGAGATGAGTGCAGTTGATGAAGTGCCCTTTCCAATATTTCGAAAACTGATCTCTGAACAGAGTGAACGTTTCACAATCGTTGTGTTGACTTTCGAGACCCGTGTAGACCCGTTGTAGTTTCAGCTATTCTATCTACCAGTGCCAGATATGCAACCTCAGACGAGTTATTGTTGAAAGCTCCTTCTATATCAAAGAAGTTTTACAAAGCTGAGTAGACTTCGGAAACAGGCTATATGGGAAAAATTTTGATATAATGACCATGATAACACTGTGCAACAATTTCAGGGTTATTGTCTGGGGGCGGAATGATTCCAACTCAGGATTAAAGACCTAGACCCATAGAGTAAAACCTACGAATATTTTTGCATTCTCAGTTCAAAATTTTTTTAAGGCTATATTATACAGGGTGGCGCAAAATAGGATTTTTTGAAAATGGCGGCAAATGTAAAATCTGATTTGACATTTTTGAAGTAAACAGATAAAAAATATTTTATATCTAAAGCAGAACTGACATTTGCCGCCATTTTTTTTTACGTAATAGCATCTTCCTACAGGGTGATGACTTTTGCGCCACACTGTATTTGCAATTTTTTGCCTGCGTGTTTTTCGAATAATTGGAAAAAAGGTTTAAAATTCATATCGGAGCGAAATATGCAGTTTGGGCACGTACAGCAAAATTTCACGAGGAATATTTTTGTAGTTCATTTTAAACTATTATAAGGCATCATCTCTCCCACAAAAAGGTCTGAATAAAACAGCATTTAGGAGATCGCTAGAGGCTTAAAATGTTCTAGAAAATTTCGCTAGGATTATTCCCAGACAAAATCTTTTTACAAAGAACGTAAAAGTCCACAGAAAATAAAAAACCAATATGTCCCCTTGAAATATGCAACAACTTCTTTATGCTTTCTTTTATATTTTGTTCATGAATATAACTCTAGCTATTTTCGAGGGTGATGGTATGCGGCTTGGGTCATCAGTACCGCAATCAGCGCTATAATCAGAATCTGAGTCCACAAGTGACTCAGCCGCTGGCCCTACTTTTCCTCCTCAAATCCTTCGCTATTAGGATCTTCGAACACGTGCTTACTCCAGCAGAAAATTTCTGCAATAATTAATTGCATCTGGTAAATTTTAAGCCTTTTTCCACTCAGGCAAAAAAATTTGCAAACTTAATGTGGCCATAAAAAAATTTGACCTGAGAATCCGAAAATATTTGGAGGTTTTACTACATGGATGTAGGTCTCTAATCCTGAGTTAGAATCATACCGCCCCCAAAATTGCGGTTGCACTGTGTAATCTTTTGAAAATTTTCTTTGACTTGGAATCTATGAGTTAACAATGAAAACAAGAGTACCAG
>JAPVRG010231832.1:0-13674 GCA_029783565.1 Rhagoletis cerasi | reverse complement strand
TTTTTCGAAAATACCGTTATATGGGAGGTGGGCGTGGTTATTGTCCGATTTCGCCCATTTTCAATACCAACCTACCTTTTGTAAAGGGCAACCTACATACCAAATTTCATTAAGATATCTCAATTTTTGCTCGAGTTATCGTGTACACGGACGGACGGACGGACGGACGGACAGACATGGCTTAATCGATTTCTCTATTCATTCTGAGCATTTTGATATATATATGTCTATATCGTTCTCGATTCCTTTAGGCTGTTACAAACAACCGTTATGTGAACAAACTTAATATACCCTTGTGCACAAGTGCGCTCGGGTATAAATATAGTATGATACTGGTTTTTGCGTGAATCAGGAGAGAGCCTTGCGGAGTTACAAATACAGAAAACACAGTCGGCCAAATGTATGTGATCATCAACAAAAGCAGCCATAAAAGCAATATTACCACCACCTGTTGATGCTCAACCATGTTCTTCTGGTGCCCTAAAACGAAAACGCTGTCACCTTTAACCGGCAAAAATATTTAAAGTGCAAAATAAAATTTGTAACAAGTGCAATAAAAATTTTTGTAATGAACATTCTACTACCACAAAAATCTGTAAAAAATGTAATGCATAATTAATTCTCAATTGTCTTGTGGATTAAAATTATATTTTTCAATACTATGTACTTTCTTAAAAATTAAATAAGTGTGAATAAAAAGGCTTTTGGATTCGTTACTGCATCAACAAAAGTAAGGAGCATATACTAAAATTATGTGTTTAGCAGTTTTCCATATATGAGCTTCAGAGTCTCACTTTAGGATCTATGTATGTTTTAAATTTATGATATTAGGGTTAAAGGTGGAGTTTTTTCAGTAATTCGCCAGAAAATACAGCGCAGCCCATTGAGCCTAGACCGATGATTTCGCACGGTTTGGGGTTTATTGGGAAATAGGCATCGATGAATTTCTTACTGAATAATTTTCGTGGTAACGAGGAACTGACTCTGATCAGCATACCAGTTCACTCGCCTTGGTTTTCCTGCTTTGCAAATGAAGTGACAGCGGAGCATTAGCGCTTGCTCTGCCACGCCAAGCAATTTTCAGAAAGAAAAGCACTGTGCAGTTTAGTGAGATTTTTATGCGGAATGCGAGGTGGGTTCTTTAGTGAACATCTTAAGCGTTAACATCCACCCACTTTAAATAGTTACGAGCAATAAATTAATTACTAAGTTAATCAATTAGAAAAGTAATAAATTATGAAACTTTGCAGTATGTACAAATGTTACTTATACGCCTAGTCTATCTGAATAAATGCCGGCAAAATATCTGAGCTCCTTAATTAGTGTCATCGCAAAATCAGAACGCATTTACTTGTGTGCAGACATAATATATGTATCTATCTTAACCGTACATATATGTAGAGCTAAGAAAAATTTACATTTTCATTAAGTGGATAATTTAAATGTTCTGTTGTGATGTTGCTGATTATTAAGACATTTATTAATTTGCTAAGTGAGTGAGGGAAACAAACTGTTCATAAGGGTGAAGTCATGTAATAATGCCTCTAGGATAGCCACATGTAAGGTAGGGACGAATAAAAAAAAATTAAATTATTAAAAAAAACAGGAAGCACTGCTCTAAGCGGCACGGTGTGGAAATTTAAATTTTTTCGTGCCAAAATCTAATATTTCGAGAACGAGAACAGCTAGCGAAATAACATTATTTCAAAGCCTTTGAGATAGAGAATTTAGGAAAATAATTTCGTTGCATAAGAAAATTACCTTGGCTTTTCAAATGACCATTAAAGGGGGTTTTAAATTTTTTTCCTTTTTGGGCCTGAAAACAGTATGCAGTGAACTTTTTAAAAAGTTTTAAACACTCACATTATTTGCTGTTCTTGCGTCAAGGAATCTATTTCGATGGTCGCGAGAACCGAAAAGCGCATTTAAAATTATTTTTGAGTGGTTACTACATGCTGTTTTTGGGTTAAAAAAAAACAACAAAAAATCAAAAATTTTATTTTTGAAGCTCGTTTTTAAGGTCACACATCATCTAATAAACTCTTAAAAAATAATCTAAAATGCGTTTTTCGGTTCTTGGAATCACGGAAATGGATTCCTTGACGTAAGAACAGCAAAAATATATATCTAAAAAAATATGAAAAATATGAAAAATAAAAAAAAACCCTTTGAAGGTTATTTGGAAAGCCAAAAATAAAAATTCAAAACACCCTACATTTAAAGGACTTTATAAAGGTTAAGGTAATCTTTTTATCCAACAAGGCTATCTTTTTCAAATTTTCTATCTCAAAAGCTTTAAAATGCTATTAAACTTTTTTCGCTAGCTGTTCTGATTCTCAAGATATTAGATTTTGTCACGAAACAATTTCAATTTCTGTGCGACAGTAAATTTTACACACTAAAAAATCAATATATTCGCGAGACCATGGACCAAATATAGTAAAACCTTTTTTTTAGTTTTTCTCTCTAACGCACTATGGTTCAGAAATCAATTTTAGTGCGACATAAGTCAAATTTCTGACATAAGCAAAAACAATAAACCACCACTCATATTTACAGCAATATATATGAGGCATGATAAAACAAGAAAAGTATCCTGAAAAGATGGGTACTTTTAACATATGACGTTACCAAAGTAAGAAAATTATTTAAAAAAAATTTCGAAAAAAAGGTCCTTTGATCAAACGTGCATTTTTTTGAGTTTATAACCTCATTTACTTTCAGCTACTCGTATTTGATTTTAATGGTTCTTCTATATTACGTTTACAAGCGAAAAGGGGAATTAAAGGTTATTTCCTTTAAGTTACACCTCGTTTAAAAGGAAAGATTTTATTTATTAAAAAAAAAATTTTTCACTGAAGATTTAAAAAAAAGTCAAGCGGTTTTGAAACCATGACTATTTTGTAGTTCCAATATTTTTGTATCGTGATAAAGAAAAAACAAACCCTCCTCTGTGCCCCTCTTTATACAACTATCGGTTTGTCATAAGTTAGTTGGCCAAATTTACATGCAAATGTAAATATATTTTGGATGGTTTACATTATTATGATAATATATGTAAGTATTTTCGACTGCTCTAACGACTTGTACAGAAACTTGTTTTAGGCACATATCGTATTTTTCAACTAAATTAAAAGATATTGTCAAATAAAGGTTGCCAGCTTTTTATAATTACTTAAGAAGTGCATAAGTTACTTGTTACAATATGGATATCAAATGAACGGTGTTTACTGAAATGTATTGCTCGTATTATTTTTAATCAAAATAGGCCTAGTTGGAATCGTTTTTCGAACGGACAGTTACAAATTTAAGGGGAAATAAGTCATTTAGACTTATTTAGAGAGTGCACTATGGTCCCAAATCATTTTTTTTTTGGCAGAAAAGCAAAAAGAAAAAAATAAAAAGTTTCAAATAGCGTATATATTTTCTGAATGGCAACACTCCAATCAATCAAGAGAATATAATAAAAAATATAGGTGGCAACACTACCGGTTCGTCAAGCTTTCAAAGTAGGAAGTTTAAACACGTGTAAATAAATCGCTATCAAAAGAGTCTTACAATTACCTTAACTGCAAAGTGTGAAAACGAAATTATAAAGAGGATATATAATGGATATTGAATCCCAATGTAAGTGGTTAAAAAACATTGATTCCGATTTTATATTTATTTTGTCCTTGTCGTTATTCTTGAGTGTTGTGATTATGTGGTTTGAATTCAACATAACCTATATGTTTCGTAGAAAAAACGTTGTATTTGGGCATGAAGTTGCATAAATGTACAAACGTGGAAGTATTCGCCAAAGTATGTGTTATATGTAGAAACTTAGATCTCGCCAGCATTTTTTCAGCAAACTCCTACAATTGTCTTTTATTTAAGCCCAATTTCCGCTTAGCCGTACCGAAATACTTTCGTTTTGGCAAAAAAAAAATTGGTCGTGTTTTTTATATAGTATGTCATAACTATTTACTTCGCCAACTTTCAACTGCATTAGTTTAATTTATGCCAAAAAAAAATTGAATTGGGACCATAGTGGAGTGGTTAAAAATAAAAATCTAAGCCAGGTATGACTGCCAGATGCGATGAATCTCCTTAAAGCGCCACACGCTGAACTACTTAATGAAATTGATAGGACAAACTAGTATTGCTACCGACTCCAGTTTTTTCTTAAACTACATCTCTTTTATGAACCTAACTGAGCAATTAATATAAAGATCTTTTATTTTTCTTCTTGAGCTACTCTCAGTAGCCCAATAGAATCTAAGGTTGTGGTTTTTAAAGTCTTCGATCCATAAAAATATATGTAGTTGGTGCCACTTATTTTCATACTAAAGTATAAACTTAAATGTAGAAAATAAGTTGCTATATGTTTAGAAATTAAAAAAAATTTTTTGGAAAAGCGAACAGAGTTTCAACGAAATAAAAACAATATTATGAAAAACAAACTTTAATGTTTTTTGTGGGCGTTGAAAAAACGTAAAATTGTGCTTAATACTTGGAAGTTCATATATGTTTAACAAAACATAAAAATACATTCATCTATAGAAAGTATTTTCTCTGAAATATTATTAGAACGGATATTGTAACATAACTTTGAAATTTTGACTGGGTGGCAACCCGAAAATATGTCTGGATTAAAACACGTCAGATTACCTTTCATTTGACACTAATATTGTCATATGTTTTATAATTGAACGGAATGTGAATCTTATCCATTTCTTGTGACCATAGGTTAGGCTATAATTCCGGTGCCGGTAGAGGTATCGAAAGCGAAATGTGCCCCCTCTAAAGTAGATTCGCAGAAGATACGAGTTTTTTCGTGCTAAATGCGAGCTCTGAACCATTGTGTAACGTCAGGATTTTTTAGAAGGACTTTGAAACTTCAAAGATATGATTAAAAATTATTTAAAAATTCAGTAGAATGTAGCGTAGCAACATGGGTATCAAATAAAAGAGAAAATTTCATTGAATTGTAGAAGATTAAATTTTTGATGCAAAACGGTAATGGGCGAATAGGTGTTGAGAATGTCCTTTTAAAAGTTTTTCCTTGAATATTCTTGAAAATTTTAAATATTTATTTTTAAAAAAATTTATTTGTGAAAGACTGATATATACACCAACACATCCTCGAATTTCGTCCTGCTAACTTTATTAGCTTAAAACAAGAAAAATATTTAAGAAAGAATTTTCAATACCTATTCATCCTTGTGAGCCAAACAGATTTAGGTTTTTTTAAATCTAGAAAATTTTATCTTTCATTTGGCACCCATGGTTATTCTACATTGCACTGAAATTTTTAAATAATTTTTATACCCGAGCGCACTTGTGCACAAGGGTATATTAAGTTTGTTCACATAACGGTTGTTTGTAACAGCCTAAAGGAATCGAGACCGATATAGACATATATATATCAAGTTGTGAGTATGTATGTAAATTGATTTTTTCGTGTGCTTTGAAATTTTTTTGATTTTTGCCGCACGGTGGTATGTAACTTATACGCAGTGGCGACCCCAATACGTAATGCGCTGTAAAGTGCTACTTTGATCCTTAATTGATTTCTTGCTTAATCACAATTCATCTTGTCGATCGTAGACGAAAGTTTTCTATTAAGTCCAGAAATATATATGTACGTATGTGTTCAGCCATGTTTGTATGTATGCATGTATGTACCTATTTCTTCACACCAAGCTGGAGAAGCTAGACACTGTGAATACAAATTTATGAATAGTTATGACATTCATATTTTGGAACTGCAAACGCTGTAATTAAATTGTATGTCACCAACTATTTTTTCGCATTTGTATGTTAATATGTATGAATATACGTGCATAGAAACTATATTAAGAAAAAAGTGCGTGCGTTCAAATTATCCGGCCGATCTTGATGTTGGCATGCATGGCTTGACATTCATTTCACATTTTTCGTACATATGTATGTATGTATTTACATATGTATATGTATATCTACATATGTATATGTATGTATACTTATGTATGTACATACATATGTATATGCCAATATATACCTGCAAACTTACTGTGTGCATTTGCTCGTCGATGCGTGCCTACGCACCTTCGTCGCTCCACATTCATAAATCATAGACATTTCTTTGCCAAGCGTTGCTATTGCTGCCATTACCGTTTTCTGCTAAGTACACGCTAGCAGCAGTAGCTTTATTGTTAGCTAAATTAGTTGACAGTATGCATTGTTTTGTTTTTGTTGTTGTGTTTGTAATATTATGACACTTTTTCATCGTCTGTTGCGTTAACGCACCGCAATTTTTTTCATATTTTTATCGGTTTTTTTATCTTAAATTTTGTGACGTTCGCTGGGGTTTTCGCATTTGCTTTACTACTTTTTGCCTTTTCGACAAATCTACGTGACAAAATGAGCGATTACAACGCTGCGAAGGCATGAAAATAAAATAACTAAGAAAATTTAAGACATGCAAGCGATGCTTTTTCTTTTAGGGGTGTTGATTATCTATAATCTATATCACATAAGTGCGTGCATTTTTGAAAAAAAAAAACTGTGTACAGGGTTACCAGGAAAGTCGTGCTAAATAGATACTTAAGCACATTCTATTTAGGCCATTTCTGATTAATTTAAAAACAAAACAAGTAAAGAAGTCTAAGTTCGGGTGAAACCGAAGATTAAAAACCCGGCGTACGTATTAAACATCGTTTTTTTTCACGATTCTGAAACCTACCGTTACGTGGTAAACAGGGGTGGTTTTTTTCCTTTTTAAAGCATTTTCGATAATATGCTCAGTATGACTTAAAGAAATAATTTAGCTGTGTTTGGTAGAAATCGATAAAGCGGCTACCGAGATATACATATAAATCCATAAGTGGGCGTGGCTACGCCCATTTTTCAAAAATGTATAATATTACTTTTACTCGTTAATATAACATTGCAAATGTCAATTTTGAGTAAATAAACTTCAGTAGTTACTAAAATATCGAATTTTTTGTGTAATAATTATAAAGTGTACCAGCCAATTTCGTGTTCATTTGATCATGATTTTTTTAATTTCAAAATGCCGGAGCCAAAATGGCGAATTCAATAAATTTTTAAAAATTTGTCCGGAATATTGGATCCGCCATTCGGAATTTTAAAAATGCATGGTTAGATTATATATTGAGTGACCCGAAAAAACCCCGTGTAACAAATTTCAAGAGAATCCCATCATTTTTTCACTTTCCTGACTTATATTTATAACGCAATTCTCTCATCTGGTCTCGTTCCACCTCAATGGGATTATTATTCCTAAACCAGGAAAAAGTGCAGCCAGAGTTGCGGCATATCGTCCAATCAGTTTGCTACCCATCGCAACTAAAATTCTGGAGACTATTTTCCTCAAAAGATTGATGCCAGTAATGGAACAAAGAAAGATTAACCCTAATCACCAATTCGGTTTCAGGAAAAAACACAGCACAATCGAACAAGTTCACAGGCTTGTAAACTGCATTCACACTGCATTCGAACACAAAAAGTATTGCACAGCTGCATTCCTCGATATATCTCAAGCTTTCGATCGAGTATGGCATGACGACTTACTTTACAAAATAAAGAGTACCCTCCCGATAAACTATTATATCTTTATCGAGTCCTATATCAAAAATCGATTTTTCTTTGTTAAGCAAGGCGGGGAGCAGTCTGAACTCTACGAAAGTTCAGCTCGTGTACCTCAAAGCAGTGTTATGGGTTCCATCATTACCTGCTATACACATATATATGATTTAGATTTACCAGCATCCGAAGGAGCAATTGTTGGCACATTTGCAGACGATACTGCAATACTCGCAATGGACACCCTTCCACAACTCGCTTTGCTTAAACTCCAAAATGGCATAAATAAAATAACACAATGGCTGTAAGATTGGCGAACTAAGACAAATGAGACAAAGTCTGTCCAGGTTACGTTCTCCCTTAAACGTAAAACTTGCCCGCCCGTAAAACTCAATAACGTGGATATTCTACAGCGTGATGCGACAAAATACTTAGGCATGCACCTCGACAGCAAGCTTACGTGGAAAACTCATATTTTCATTAAACACAAAGCACTGGGAATGAAGCTCAGAAATTTACATTGATTGCTGAACCCGAAGTCTCAAGTTTCACTCGAGAGTAAGCTTTTACTCTATTCATCTGTTTTAAAACCAGTATGGACATACGGAATACAAGGAATACAATTATGGAGCTCTGCGGCAACCTCCAATATAGAAATACTTAAAGGATTCCAATCAAAAACTTTTAGAATGATTGTGAACGCTCTGCTCTATGTCACAAAGAACCAAATATGTACACCGTGACCTTAAAATCCCTACTGTTTCTTCCGAAATTAAAAAGCACGCCTTTGCGCACCAACAAAAAATTAATGATCACTCAAAATCATCTTATTTCTACACTCACTTCTCATACAATGTCATTCCAGCGACTTAAAAGGAAATCAATATTAGATTTCTAATAACATTGAGTACCTACGAATAGAATATGATTTTTTTTCTATAATTTTTTGTATCCTTTAGGTAATAAATTATTTAAAGAGTACTGGAATAACTTAACATTGGGCTGACCAGGCAATAGTCCCGATCTAAATCCGATAGAGAATCTTTGGCACATTTTGAAGGTTAAAATAACAAAGAAGAAACCCAAAACACTAAAAGAGCTTCATGTAATTGTGGAAAATGTATGCTACAACGATATTACAGTTGAAACAACTCAAAATCTAGTGGATTCTATGCCGACACGTATAAAGGCAGTCATAAAAAACAAAGGAGATCCCACAAAATATTGAAAGCTAATTTAAAAATAAGTTAAATACTGAGTCATTAATATATTATTTAAAAAAATATTATAACTCTCTTGAACATATGAAAAAAAAATTGTTTGTAATCTTTAGTTTTGTAGAAATTATGGACATTTTAAATTTTTTTTCTACAGAAGTAAAATCTAGCTGGAGGCAAAATAAAAACTGTTTTGAGTACCTAATACATTCCTTTAATTTGTTCAAAAAAAAATTATTCCAACAATAAATATTGTCTGAAAAAAAGACAAAATACGTATTTTTCTACCTGTCCGGATTTCTTTGTCCGCTAGTGTAAGTTTCAAATATTGCTTATCAATTGTTTCTATGGTCAAACCAATATTTCGATAATATTGCGTTCGAATTTTCTTCTAAAATCTAACACGAAAAACAAGAAAGAAAACTGCAAAAACGTTTTAAAAAAGCAAAGATAAGAAAAGGATCGTGTCACTCTCATTTTTTTAAGCCTATTGATTGTAAGAGCATTGAATGTAAAGAATCTTCTTATTCGGAAACCTTCGTTGCCCAGGAAATATTGTAACTTTTTTTAACCATAAAATTGATATCTGTTGTGCAAAATTAAAAAAAAAAAACATTCTACGAATATACTTTTGAAAAAGGGATATAGTTATTTTGATTTAGTTTGTTTTCGAGGGCTTTTGCAATACAAAACGAGCGCGCGCATTAAAAAAAATGTCATTTGACGACAAATTCATGCGCTGATTTTAATTTTTATTATACTCGTATTACAGGAAAAGTTTGCGCCGTATATCAACATTATTCTGATTATAATTTCTAAAGTAAACATGGCTCCGAATTTGTTTTTTTTTTGCGGAATTGAATACCTCGAATTTTTGTTGTTAAGTGACATTTTTTTGAGATTTTTATGAGGCGCAGAATAGAAAAAAAATGAGTTGCTTATAAATAATTGTATTAAAAATTTTAGAAAAAATAAATTTTCCAAAAATTTAAGATTGGCTCATACGAAAATTCCGTGCAAAGGGGTCGATATGTATGCAAATCACAGTTTTAACATTTTACTCACTTCACTATTTGACTTCATATAGGCTTGACAATGCATGTGAATGATTTCGTTTTTTTTTTGTAATTTTCTTGCCTACAAAACTTGCTGGTCTCTCCAAAAGCCAGCCCAAATTAGTCTCAGTCAAAAGTACAATAATTTATTGGTATCACTCAAGCTGTTGAAATGTTTAAATAAGTTATAACCATTTTACGCTGCGCTTTTTGAACAGCTGTAAGTTCTGTTGAATCTATTTTTCAAGGTCATTATTATAAACTATCAGCATTGGTTACGTTTGATTACTCGTTAGGCATAGTTTTTTTTCCTTCTTTTGTATTGTCTTCTTTAATGACTATGTATGTATGTAAAATGCAGTTGATCAGGTTTCTTCTCACCTCTTCATACCGCATATCCATCATCGCTATTTGACGCCTTAAGTCATGGCTGCCTACGGCACGTGTAGCTAAGCTTCAAATGCGACTTGGCTGCATAAACGCATGCTGACCTTTCATTTCATTTTACATTCTTTATTACTCTTTTTTGCTTTTTGTATGTGTGTGCATTGGTAATTCGTTTCGTGACTTTTTGGAGCTTACAGTTTTTATTCACCAATTTTTGATTTCCCGCTCGCTTCTTAAGAAACACGTGAGGCATATAATTTTTGTTTTATTTTTATTTTTTATAAGCTTATCATATTACATGTGTATGCATTATAGTTTGAAGGTTAAGGGCACTCAAAATGCAGCCCATTTGATGATGCATCATTTGATGAGGTTTGCTTTTGTTAGGGTTTCGTGTTTAATTTGCATTGAATGAGGGTCAATCGATCAAATGACTTGTAGTAGCCGAATAGGTAAATGTACTGAATTTTAAATGCCGGAAATTAATTATACAAATAATTTATATGTATTGGAGACTCTTCAAATTGATCGTTAATTACAAAAGAAAAGTTGTTTTAGCTTTTGAAAATGAATACATACGTAGTTAACTATAATAAAGTAAATTAAATTAACTAGGTGAGTCAGGGGTTTGATTGCCTGATTAAGTGCTGAAAAGATATTATCGCCGAATATAACAATACATGGTTCAAAAGACACTACCGTCCGCCGTAGCGTGTTTCTAACTGAGACGGACGCAGATCTGCTATGACTTCTTATATTGGGGACAAGAGTCAACGGATATTGTTCTAACGAAGAACCTGGAAAAATCACTTGAAGTAATTGCTTCAGAGCCGTACCTTTATTAATAAAGATACCATCTTGCCGCCTTGGGGTGGGTTCTATTCAATTAGAAGACTCCTGCGTTAAAATTTTATGCATACGGGGGGCAGAATCTGTAGTGACTCACATTGGTGCTTCCAGAGTTCCCTCTTGGAGCGTATTATAACTTTATTGCAGTCAGTAACATCGGTTATCTACTCGTCCCACTGATGGGACCTTATTTCTTTGCTGGAAAGCTTTGTGACAAGTTTGCGTGTTGCACCCAATTCAATGTTTCTTTACGGGGCCTTACGGCCGTTTCCTGCCTCAGGACTGCCGTTATTATCTCGGCATTTCTCTAGACTGGGGTGACCTAATGGCAGCTATTATCCTTCCTAGTGGCATTGCTGGCAGATAGATTTTTGCAGTGGTTTCAACCGATTTCCGCGCCTACACAACGCAACGTTTTGTGGCTCTTTTGCCTGCGTTGGACCCTTCAACAATAGCTTTGAATGCCTGAAAATATATGCTTTTCGTCACAGCTATCAGTTTAGTCATCGATGGATAATTAATAAGTAAGACCATGCGGACCAGCTGACCACCTTTCAGCCTTTGGAAGTTTATACCAAGAATTTTCTCATTGCTGAGCTGGATAACAAATAGTTTGGGCGTTTGCTTATAGTTGCTCAATCGCGATGTATGTATATTCTCGCATGCTGCAGCAGTGCCAGTCGCTATATTGATAATGGTTTGCTGATCCTATCTTGGTTTTTTTTGACGTTGTCAGTGGTGATTCTTCTTCAGAGCGTAGTAACCTCTTTCTTTGGCGTTTCACTGGCTCGGATGCTTCCACTCCTCTTGGATTTAAAATGCACGAAGACAAATAAGTCTCCAATATAACTCTATGCGACAGAGTGCTGGCTTTTATTAGGCCTACAATTTCAGAGTAAACGCTGAGTCGGGAATCACTGTGTCAATCGACTCTGGGTCTGAAACCGATTCGGACATCCGCCGTGCGACCGATTGCACCTGACGAAGGTCCAGCAGTATACGGGACTATATCGGAGACCGAGGATATGTGTCCCATGACTTCTGGCGTTCTTTTTTCCCCAGCATCTCCTTTAACGAACCTAATGGCTCAGATCCAATAGTTGAACTTCGCCATGCAGGCTTGATCCAAGAGTGATGATTTCTGAGCATCATGAAGCTCATCTAAAAAAATTCGATTGAAAATAAACTAATTTTCAACCGTCTTCGTCGGAATATTTTTGTTTGCTCCTTTTATGTATGTTACTGCATAACATAGGACCACGTGAACCGATATTTCTTTTTTAATCGAAAAGGTGGTACCTGATAGGTAGCCCCACGCTAATTGTTCCGATCATTGCATCCTAAATTTTTATATGAGAATTGAAGTCGGTTCTGGTTTTTGCTTAAAATTTACTTGCATTGCTACGAACGAACGGAGAAAGAGGAAAATCCACATTGTAGTAATACTGTCCCCTGGTAAGTCTAACTAAAACTGGAAGTCGATCCGGATCCATGGTTCGCATACTAGCGACTGCGTACCCTGAGTTGTTATTTGTGAAGAGCGTGTACCGGCTCAGTGGACCGATCGAGCAGTGGTACAGCCCAAATTCTGAGACCATAACCAATCCAGAACTCTAAAACTATACAGCCTCGCCGTCCGCCTGCCATCACCCAGTCGGAACTATAACCAAAGACATGATCGCAGCTCTAGTTTGTTACCAGCCTACCCCAACGCGGAAAGTATAGGCACACTTTCTTCAATACTTGCACATGGAAGCCACCCCAAAGACCTCTCGCGCCTAACGGCCTTTGCATTAAGAATAAATTATGATTTTAGCCATAACCAGTTCTCTTTCGACGTATGCTGTTCTTAAACAAATGTTAGCAAAAGTACAACCTTGTTAGTTTTGAATCTTTTTGTGGTCCTCGGGATAACAAACCTATGCAAGATCTATGGATCAATGGATGATAAACAAAAGTAACTCTTATGGATGATTGATGCTCCGGTGAAAAACTGAGCATACATGGATCACAATGGAAGGACTAAGTTCAAAATAATATGTGAAACTCTGAGGAAAGTGGCAATCAAAGAGCTTTCCAAGTCTTACACTCAGCCAGACAAAGATTTACAGTGCCAAATAAGAGGACAAATAAGGGAACAAATAAGCTCTGTATATCCTGGCCATTTCATTTTTACGCCTTCTAACCATCTACATATTTAATTATATTGCAATTTCAAGAAGGTTTTCGCAGAGCAAATCAAAGGCTCGCCTGATCTACTCAACTTCCCAAAGACGATTATTCTGACGGTCCGCCTTGAACTTGAAGCAATAAGCTGCAAAAACTTGTTAAGAGTTTCATGGCAAACTTTTTTTGTTTTGTATATTAAGCGACCTGGTCTAATGAGCATTCATACATAGATACACTCATGCATGCAAAAATTTGTGTACATGTTTGGTAGTGTCTGAGCCAAATTCTTTGATGTTAGTGTGGCCGAGTACAATGGGCAACTGTTAAGCCATTCGATTGTAAACAAGTCAAGCAGGTACACAGTTTGCCACTCGCTTGGTTGCAAAAAGCTCCACAAAGCTTTTGCACGATCGACAATACAAACTTAC
>JAPVRG010231824.1:0-11365 GCA_029783565.1 Rhagoletis cerasi | reverse complement strand
AATCTACAGCGCTGAAAATGTCGCCAGCTCCCAAGGTATTTCATATGAAGTTTCAGCTCATCCAGGTCGCATTCCCAGAAGCGAAGTGCAGTTAAGCTTATAATGCAGAAATTCACCTGCCAGACATGATGAACCATCCATCCATCCATCCATCCTTTTTTGTTATGCAAATGTCGTAAAGTAAAAATGCGAAATCTCGCAAAAAGTGTGTCACATTACAAAAATATGCCCATGTGAGTATTTAACAATTTGTTATACACCATATCAATTGTCGTTTCATTACAGTTATCCATTACAGCCAGCCGTCAATTGCTGGTTCGCGAGCCAAATACAGCAACTATCCTACATACAATTCGAGCAACGTGACAGGTTGAGCTTATTTATTTTGCAGCTCTTTGTTTTGCTGTAATTTTGCAAGAACATTATTGGAAAGTCAAATATTTAATAGATAAATATCGAACTTTTTTATGTATATAAGAAAAACATCCGCTCTGCGGCGATGGCAAAATATCAGGCACTGCATTTTCTGCAATGATGTGACAACAATGCCAACGATTCGCAAGAAATCAGGCAACATCAGGCCTCGCGACTGCAATGGAAAACCCAACAACAACAACATTAGTTGCGCAATAACAATAGCATGCGGCAGCCGCAAAAAAAATGATAATAATGGAAAAACGTGACCGAAATGTCAGCGACAGATTTTCGGGGCATGAAAATGTATGTTGCAGTGTGCACAAAAAAATTTAGTGCAAACTCACAGTGATGGCAGGCGTCGCCTGAATGAAAGTTTACCAAACTAAGCGACACTTTGTCGCAAATAAAATGTGGCAAGCTGATGCAAAGGATCACAAGGATATGAATGTATGCATGCAACAATGCCAAAAAAAAATCACAGATATGAAAAAGAGGCAGAGAGAGATACGCGAAGCAGTGGCGTAGACCCGCAGCAACAGCCAGCAACAACGATATGTCATAAAAATTGTGGCATGCCATGGCAGCGAACAGACGAGCAGTAGGCCACAACATAACAGAGCCCGATGGCAAGGCCAGAGTGAGCCGTGAGCGAACGCAGGGATATCAACCAGCAGCACTTTACTTGCTGCTTTTACTATACTCTGCGATAATATATGTATGTAGGTTTGTGTTCGAGTGTGTGTGTGTGTGTGTGTGCGTTTGACTTGACTGAGCTGCCACATTTTATGTGACAACATGAACATTTCACAAAGTGGGTTACCAACCACTATGCGCTGAGAGTGTAATCCTTTAGACCGAGCAGCGGATTGTTGCCGTTGCCGTTGCCGTTGCTGTTGCCATTGCTATTGTCGTCGTTGTTGCAGTGAACTGTGGCTACCGTGATGGCTGACTGGCTGGCTGCTTGGTTGCCTGGTAGGTGGGCTCGGTGGGCTCGGCGGATTGGTTGGTTGGTTGGTAGGTTGGTTGGCTGGATGGTTGAATGGCTGCGGCAGTTGCGGCTGCTGCTGATGACAGTGTTATTGAAATGTTATTGTGCTTTGTCGTTGCTGCTTTTGTTTTTAATTCCTTTTCTGTTTTTATGCGCCGTCGCATCACTTCACAAAGCAATACATGACGAAAATACTCATAACAAAGAGGAAAAATGCAGTAAAAGTTATAATGAAATAATGCAGCGCGCGCATTGCTCTTAACACTGAAGAGACAGTGCAAATGTGGCAAAGTAGTCAGTAATGAGTGTTGCAAGCAATAAATGGCAGCAAAATAGATTTGTAAATTTTTTCTAAACAAAAACTTCAAAATTTTTAAACTTTCGAATTTCAGAAAAAAAATTTTGTAATTTTTTTTTTAATTAAAAACAAACACAGAAAATCATGCAAAATAAAAGAGACTTCAAAGGCTTTATAAATAGAAAAAACTATTTTATTTTTTATGAATAAGGCCATTAAATTTTTAAACTTTCGATTGCTTGTTTTTTTTTTAAATTTGCCTTACGGTCAGTACAATTAAAGCAGCTCAATGCACAAATACAACATAGCTGAGAAAAACTAAATAAATCAAATGAAAACAAATCCTAGCCAGAATAAATAACGCAAAAATAGACAAAAAATCGACTGCAACATTTTATTTAGCTGCCACATAAAACCTGCCGATATTATCGTCCCTTTCGTCCCGTTCTCAAGGCAACAGCTGGCTTTGTAGTACCTTCGACAATAGCAGAACAAGCAATTCAGCAGCTTGAGAGCTATTTTGTTGTTGTTGTTATTATTGTTGTTGTTATTGTTGTTGTTGTTCAACGATGTAGTGTAGCACTGCTGCTGTTGTTGTTGTTTTTCGAGTGTGCAACATTGATGCGATTTGAAGATTGGCGTAATTTTCTTACAAGATGCCACCGCAAAACACACACACACACTCACAAACAGGCGAACGACAACAATGCTGCAACAGCAGTGTAAACTACAAAAAAAAAACTCTAAACAACTTGCAACAATACAAATACATAGTACACTGCTTCTCCACTTTATTTTTATAACAATCCAGTATAGTTACGTTGTATTGAAAAAACGTAGTAAATACTCGAAGGAAAAAAAACTATGCGAGTACGTGACAACAATACTAGTGAATGTGCCACACCATGTTGCAAGATTACATGTTGCAATTTAAGAGCAAACCGGCGGATTGTTTTAAATTTTAAAAAGACGAAGAACAGCAAAAAAAAACGCCAATAATGAGGAGCATCGTCGATTCGCTGAAATCGTAGAAGAACGGCGAACAAAGGGCAATGAGCAACGAGCAACGAGCAACGAGCAACATTAATAAGCGCGCACCGATCCATTCTACGCCAACATTGTTTGTGTTGTATTACCGGCACTGCTTGTTTGCTTTGCTACCAGTATGCATGACACAACGACGGCGAAACTGCTGCACTTAATGCGGCGGCTGTTGCAAGTGACAAAGGAGTGGCTGCCGTTGGAGCAAAGGAACTCAATGCCTCTGAAGTAGAATGAGAAATAAGGGAGGCCAACAACAAATTATTGCAGCCACTGGGAACGCAGCAGTTATGCAGCTAACTTACCCGGTTGATTGGCATAGCAATTTTTGATAGTTTAGCTACAAATAGCAAAGCCTAAGCAGTACTGCAGAGGACATTACAGACATATACCACCCGTATTAAATTTGTAAGCACACCACATTATGACAATTTTTAACAATCTAATTTTAATTTAAATTTTTTTATACAAAAAATAGTTTATCCTTAACAAAATCCGTACAAATCCATGTTTAAAAAAAAAATCAACCTTTCGTAAAAATTTCAAAATTTCTAATTATACCTTTTAAAAAGATTTTGTATGCACAGTTTTGTAGCCCATTCAATTTTAGTAAGAAATTTTTGAAGTAGCTGGGACTTACAGCTGATTTTTTAAAGCTTTTTTAGCTGACGGTTATGTGCATTTTCTTCCATACAAAGTAAATTCGACGATTTTTTTAAATGGAAGAAAATGAGAAACAGCTTACCAAAAAAATTTGTCAAAAATCAACGGTAAGCCTCAGTTATTTTAAACTTGCACTTTACTGCACTGAAATTAAATGAGCTACAAAACTGCATCAAAATCTTCCAAAAAAAAATTAAAAAGTTTGAAATTTTTACGAAAATTTGTTGAATTTTTTTTTTTAAATATTACACAAAGTATGAAACTTGAATTTATACGGTTTTTGTTAAACAATAAACTATATTTTTAGAAAAAAAATAATAATTAAAATTAAATAACAAGAAAATAAATTACTAAAACTTGTCAATATGTGGTGCGCTTATGATTTTGACACGGGGTGTATAGTATGTATGCAGTTAAAAGTGGATCCAAAGATTTCAACGATCCTAATATGGCTTAAATATCAATAGGTTGAGTTAGTTTGGTATAGTCAAACTAGATTTAGTGGACTTTAAGGAGAATTTATCTCTGCTCAGGAGGGACTTAATATCATCTGACTGTAAAGGGCGACCTCTGGCTTAGGTAAGCCAACCTGAGGAAGCTTACCAACTTTGAACACGCAGCGATTCTGGATGAAATAGATCGGGGTCAGCTAATTTAGAAACAAAGCTGACTTAGAAGCTAACAACATTACTCCTACTACGCCATCTACACTGACGATTCAAGGATGGAGTAAGAAATCGGCGTTGATCTCTACTCGAAAGATCTACAGATCGGCCAAGTTAATATTTATGGTATAGAGAAAGCATCTAGTCTTCTTCTAAATAGCACGATTGCAGCCTGATTTTCTACCACGACATCCAAGTCACGAAATCGGAGATTATGCCGAAATTTCATGACGCGTTGGCATCACGGTCCCAACTCAACGTCTCTCTTTGCTGAGTTTCCGGACTTTACAATATAGCAGGCAACGAGACAGCTGATGAAATGACTAAGTAGGTAAAGCTTACGAAAGCGAAGCGATAGTGAAATATTCTATTTTTATTTGAATTAAATACGAAAATTGACAGAAGGTAAAAAATTCTTTCTCCCTTTAATTGCTGGTGAAGCCGGCAGTAAGGTATCAATAAATGAGACCGGCAACTCTACACAACCGCCGTTTAGTGATAACATCAGAAAATGCAATGAATATACCACAGCCTTTACAAATGAGGCCCCAACGTCACTATGTCCACAGTTAAATAACTAAATAAGAAAGAGTCGGAAGGCCTTCCGGTGCAGTAAGCCTTACCGCATGCTTACCTAGCACGCAATGACCAGTTAAAACTCCCATTAATAGCGAGAGGTGTAACTTGCTTAGTCTCAAGAGCTCCCTGGACCGCCTCCAGTCAACATACAGATGGCCAGAAGGATTTAGCCACCTTGCGTTCCAAGGTCTTCGCCCAGCGCTCGCTGAGCTGACTAAACGCCCCTCTGCCCAGAAGTACACCACACGAGGTCAGAGGAGTACCAAGATTTTCTTATTCGGCAGTGCTTCCTCAAGAGTTCCCTGTCTTGTCAGCTCATCGGCCATGCAATTTCCAGCGATCACGCTGTAACCCTGAACTCAAATAAGCTTAATAGCGTAGTAATCCGATGCAATCGGTAAAGAAGTCAAACAATCCTTCATCGTTCTCGAACGAATCATCAATGTGCTAAGAGTCTTGGTAGCTGTTTGGCTGTCGGAATAAATATTTACCTCCTTAAAAGGTGTTACAGTAGAGAGCAACCAATCCGAAGCCTCCTTTATTGCGGCTACTTCTCCTGTAAATAAAGTAAATAAGTTAATAGGACCCCGATTCCAGATTCTGCAGCCCTCTCAATTCTCTCTCGCTGTAAAACTACCAGACAAATTTGGTCAAAAGTTGAGAAAAGCGATCTAAAGTTCTACATAAATAGGTTGGGATACTCAGTCACTGAGTTTTGTCGCACCTCTTGAGGCGAGGAAAAAGTGATTAGCATCGAACACTATCTCTGCTACTGTCCCGCCCTGGCCAAGACGCTCAACCAATTCTTCAACAAATACGACCTGAACTAAAAGAACATTCTCGACTTTTTTTTGTTGTATAAAGCGCACCCGTTGGTTCAACAAAAGATGGAACGAAATAAATGGCCTCAGAGGTGATATCACAACGTGAGCCTCCGTGCTCCTGTACGGTATTTAACAGCCCCTCCAACCTAACCTAACGTAAGTGCTTCAGGTTTTTTAGTACCTTAGGTGGATGTATGGGACCTTCCTCACACACACTCCTAAGCTAACCTAACCTCTTCCTGAACAATGTGGAAAAGACACAGTTCATCACTGTATTGACTTAAAAATTACGAAAAAAAAGTAACTCTGAAGAATATATCGAGCCCTAACCGCCAAAATAACGTAAGCGATATTTTTTTCAAAATTTTCCTTTTGATGCAGAAATGCATTTAGATGCGCTAGGAGCATTTATGCATCAAAAAGAAAATTTTGAAAAAAAAAAGTCGCTTACGTTATTTTGGCGGTTAAAGCTCGATATGTATGTATGTCAGTTTAGATGCTGAAAACGGAATGCATTATAAAAATACATTTTTCTATACAAATGAAGTTTCTTACCCAAAAAGCGTCTCATGTGATTTAGCGTTAAGATTAAATGCTTACCTGGAAGAAAAAAAAATTATTAAATCATTTTTTGAAATATTGCAAAAGGAAGAAGGCTTAAAAATGTTTAGTTTCAGTAACTAATAAATTAAATAAATAATATTCTACAATGTGCAGTTTTTTGTATCGAGAAGTTCTTTTTGATGCTAGTGCATCCAAGACTCCACAAAGCCCAGCAAAGGAGCACGCGCCCTACTCGCTACATATTTGCCGGATTCATCCCACCAGACTATGGAGAAAACTGATCGAACACCGCAGGCGCAATGTGTACTTGGGCCGCAGCAGCAGCTCACCCCACTGCACATTAGCATAGAGCAGGAAGCCAAACAATCGCTAATAAATTTCACCAGAAGGGTAGATTGAGAGAGAAAGTGGTATCATCTCGGAATATGGAATATCTCAGGCCTCAACTACCCCTGATATAATTCATACGAGACGACGTCTCCAGAATTATTAGCTTCGATAGGAACTTTAAAGTTCAAGCAAGAAATACTCCCAGCTGCGCTCTCTAATTTGGTACACAGAGAGCTCAAAAGCTTCCGAGGTCATTGGTGGAATAACGATATCTGTCCTCATGGGTAGACTTACTAGCATATTCCAAGCAGAGATCCACGCCGTTAGGCTGTGCGCAAAGATCAATCTTCTGCGAAAGTATTGCAACGAAAATATGCTGACACGCACGGCCATTGTTTTCAATAAAATCACGCTTTAGCGGCAATCAACAGAGAAGCTCTTAGGAGGGAAGAGAGAACAAGTAGAGAACAGGGCTGGAACCAAGAATTTTAACTGGTATCTTAACCGGTTATTGCAGAGTAAGAAGTTATTTAAATAAACGTGTGGGGTTTTATCTGAGATCAAACTAAAGAAATATTTAAAGTGTATTTCCAGAAAAAATTTAATTAATGCGTTTTGCTTTGATAACGACCATATACCTATGGCTGTACACACATATTGCAAATGCAAAAAAAAAACTCCTCGTAAAAGAAACTTTTATTTCGACTTGTTTCCTGCTCTGCTGAAGTACTCAATGTCCAGAATAAAGTATGTGGTAAACCTGTTCACTGAACAAGAAAACGATGTGTAGTTCAACAGCCAAACAAAACTGCTTACAAGACGTGGAAGGCCAAGTCGTTCACACATAAAATGCACTTATGTAGATGGCAATGCATACAACACAGAGTCAGTAGAGGCAGCTGCAACTCAACAGCACTGACGAACAACTGCACAGGCTAATAAACAAAGAAATATATGCATACATACATATATATGTACATACCCTGCAAAAATTTGAGGACCAGGTGGTCTAATGGCACATCGTTGTATAGTGTGTACAAAAGGACCAGGTTGTATACTAGTAACTTGTTATGCTGACCTGGACCAGGGCAAACGTAAAAAATTCAAATATGCGTTGAACACAACCTCTTCTTGGTTCATCGGCAATTTAATTCGGAATTCGGTCGCCGAATGTAAATATTGTTAAAAGGAATTTGAAGAAAAAACTTTTTAAATAATGAGTTTTATAATTCCACTGTAAAAATCACCTTAATAAATACTGAAATACTGGGTTTATGCAGAATTTTATCATGTTCAGTTCATGGTCCATGGTTGTGTAGGTGGTCCTATGTTATGCAGCTTTGGACCAGAGGTGGTCAGGTCCAATGACATCGCAATGTTAATGTAACCATTTTTTCTCCATATATTTGGACCATTTTGGTAACTAGTGTTGGTTACAAGGAAGCGTAGTCCTGTACTAGTGTTTAATCTAGTCCCACTTTTTGCAGGGTATGTATACGTGTCTAAGCAGCGAAAATAAGACGCTTGCCGAGAAATTTTTGCAGCAGCAGTGGGAAATAAAAGGAACTGGAGGAAGGCAAAAGAACCAAAACAAAAAACAGCAGCGAGTTAAGAATTGCACAAATCACAATTCGAATCTGAAGACAAATTCAATTATGGCTAAGAAACTGGTTGTTGGGCTGCACATTAAAAACAAAAAAAGCAAAAAAAAACGTTGCATTGCCAGCAATCAAACCAACAGGCAAGCAGAGAGCAGCAGGAGTAGAAAAGGTTAAAAGCATTGACCAGCGAAGGTCAATTTGCAATGGCGGAAGACGTGTCAGGGATTAAAGAGTACGTACCTATTTACGTTCGTCCACTTGGAAAAAAAATTAGCAAAATACGCGAGTGGAGTTAATATTATGCGTTGCCTTCGTGCATTGCTACACAGCAGAGCGTTACAATGCGCAGTGAAGCCAATTATGATATTTACACGACCGTAAGCTAATTTGAAAACAAAACGAAGTTGTGCAATCCTCACAATTTTCCCTAGACGAGAAGTTGAGATGAAAACTAAGCGCTTTAAACACGCAGCTGTGTGATATTTAAAATTTACATGCATATGTACATTAGAGTGGTTCAAAAAACACTATTTTTGGAAATTCACAAACGCTACCTTAAAATATTGTTATTTGGCATAAAAAAGATACACGTATTTTTTTGTTTTGAAAAAAAAACCTTTTTTAGAGGTCGCGCTGGTCGTTTTTTCATAAAAATGTAGATGCTCTCATTTTTTTTATTTTCGTTACATATTAAAGTGCAGCTTAAAAATATGTTATTACATGTAATTATTCTAGTGTTATTGGAGATGATTCCCTAAATTACATGTCTGTATTGGATAGTTAGAACGGGCATGGCGCCTGAAAATATGCTTTCGAGAAGGGAATGCTATTATTTAAACGCTGATACTGAACGTTTTACGCATTACAACGAGTTAAAACTCGACACCAGGCTGTTTTCAAAATCAACAACTTTTCAAAATTAAAAATGGCGGATCCAATATGGCGATCACTTATTTAAAATATGTTTTGATTCTCTCGAAACTTGGTACTCGTTTTAATTTTAGTAATTTTTTAAAAATTTGATAGCCATATTGAAACCGCCATTTTCAATTTTAAAAAATTGATTTCAGATTCGTAATCAGCGACCCCAAAAACTCCCAAGTGCCGTTTCGAACAAATCCTATAATTTTTTAAAAAAATTATCGCCATTTTGGATCCGCCATTTTGAATTTAGAAAAACTTTCAGATTCCTAATTAGGGAACCCAGACACCCCCGGTAACAAGTTCCAACCCATGAAAATGCTTAAAACGTTCAGTATTAATGTTTTAATTTTAGTATTTTTTTTTAAAAAGTGATCGCCATATTGAAACCGCCATTTTCAATTTTAAAAAATTGATTTCAGATTCGTAATCAGCGACCCCAAAAACTCCCAAATTAAGTAATTTTTTAAACAATTTATCGCCATTTTGGTTCCGTCATTTTGAATTTTGAAAAACTGACTTCAGATTCCTAATTAGGAACCCCAGAAACCCCCCGGTAACAAGTTCAAACCCATAACAATGCGTAAATCGTTCAGTATCAACGTTTTAATTTTAGTAATCTCTTTTCGAAAGCATATTTTCGGGCACTAGGCCCATTCTAACTGTCCAAAACAGGCATGTAATTAAGGGAATGTTTCCCAATAATACCAAAGTAATTACATGTCAAAACAACATTTTTAGCTGCATTTTAACTTGTCATGAAAATAAAAAATTGAGAACATCAGCGTTTTTATAAAAAACCGACTAGCGCGACCTCTAAAAAACTTTTTTTTTTTTTCAAAATAAAAAAATAAGTTTCTCTTCTTTTATCACAAATAACAATCACCCTCATTGCGAGAGTCGTGCGGAATGCAAGTCGTTTTTCGAGAGTCGAATCGTATCGAAAATTTCCCGTCATTGCCTAAAATTTCCACTCGACTAGTGTATTAAAACGAAAAAACTTGGCAGCACTGTATAGTTTTCGACGAATTTCGTCGTTTACTTATTTCAGCACGACTGTAGACAATGCTAGTGTTGTCGAGTCGTGAAATTTTGTCTAATTTACGACTTACGCAATGAGGCTGAATAATTTGAGGTAGCGTTTATGAATTTAAAAAAAAAAAATTTTTGCACCACTCTTATGTACATAGATGGCATTTCTTCAACTTTCAAACCAGAGGGGATGCTACGCTCATTGGATTTTACCTTTTCGCTTTTTAGTAGCGAGAAAAATCGCAAGCATTTAAACTGTAAGCACAAATTGGCAAACTTGAGCGCATGCAAAACGAAAGCAAACTTCTCATTCGCCAATAAAAAGATTTGCTATCAACCTCTTTGTCGCGACAAGTAAAAAAGATAGAAAAAGCTATTTAGCTGAATTAAGTAAACGTAGAGAGAAATCGTGCGAAAATGGATAATCATTGAAATTTGTGTGAATGCTGTGGGAAGCGAATTTCCGGTGAAGATTGAAGTAGTGCAGGTGAGTGAAGGCAAAGTGGCAGATACAAATCCGCTCAAGTAAAAACTACCTGAATTCAAGCTGATGGTGTGTGAAAGTTGTCAAAGCGACGAAACTCCAACGGAAAATACGAATGGGTATTATGTAGAGTAAAACTTTTTTCTTTAAACATCCATAGTCAATTAACAGAAAAGAATTGTACGTCTAAATTTTAGATTTTTACTTTCTCTTTTTTTTTTCAAAAAAAAAATATAATAACTTTGCCTTAAAAGAATATTCTTTCAATTTCCCTTAAACAAAATTTTATCTTGCCACACATTTCTGATGCTGCAATGTTTATCTTCCACATATTTTTCCCCGAAAAACAAATTTACAAAAACTTTCCAATATTTTAACAATTTTTGCACCACAAATCTTTTTTCAATAAGTATATTCTTTCATTTTCTTTATTTAAAATTTACTTTTAAAAAATTCTTCTTCACAATATTTTATTCAAATTAACTTTTCTGCTCAAAGCAAATTTACCCACAAAATGTCTCTAAAAACACAATTTCCCCAAAACAAAATTGTGTCTCCAAGAAATTTCTGTTTCTGCAATTTTTACCACATATTTTTCCCCAAACATAAGTTTACAAAAAAAAAATCCATAATTATAAAAAAAATTTCACCACAAACTTCGTTATAACAAATATTTTTCTTCCATATATTTTTTCCAAAAAAAAAAAAAATACAAAAAACTTTAATACAAAATTTAATCTGAAATACACTTTTTTTAAATAAACTTTTTTCTCCAAAATTTGTCCTACAAAAATTTATACATACATACATATTTTCAAATAAATTATTTCTAGCAGAAAATTGTTTGTCTAAACTGATGTTTCCACGTCAATTGATTCGCTTTCCTACTCGTGATTCGCTCTCTCATTCGTAATTGGCACCCCAATTACAAACCGAATCACGTAATCCGCGCATGCAA